>DWKL01003194.1:0-11771 GCA_018249415.1 Phareas burnsi | reverse complement strand
CAGAGTTATTCCTATTGTGAGTCTATGAGCGTAGAAACCGTTTATTTAAAAAAAAGGACACAAAAGAACTTCAGAAAACTTCAGAGATTTAAATCGCATAAAAATCGTTGGCACAATAGCGCAAACTTTTGTATGTAACACCTAAATGTACACCATTTAAGTGTGACCAACGTCATATTACAAGAATAGGGGCTGATTACTGTGTTTATGACCTTTAACTTATTTTGTTTTCGATAGACACGCATGAGCTCTAACAAAACATTGACACGACATTAGTGATGTCACTTTCAAGGGTAAAGGTACAAGTAAAGCCTTCATTTAGAGTTTTCATGTAAAACGCTTAGGAAAAATATTTTTTTTATAAACATAATAATTTTATAGCCAGCAATTTTTTAATTTTTTATTTAAGAAAAGGTTGCACAAAAGCGGCAAATTGTCAATTTATCTCTTCCAAGGCTAACAACTGTTCAACTAAGCTGTAATGACAGTTATAAATGAAAACTAAAACACACCTCATAAAGTAGTGTGAGAAAATAATAGCTAACTGTCAAACTATGCACACCTATGTTCATAAAAAGAACGTTCACATTATATGATAATGGTGCATGAAAATGTCGATTAGTGTCAGACATTCGGTAGCAACCCAGATCTATGTTGCCCGCTGCCGATACGCTCACGTAACTTTGGCATTTCAACGTTATTTCGAAGTCTGCCGCCGACTATATGCGGCTCCGATGTGCGATATGCGTCATTGTGATTTACACGCGATTAATAGAGTCGGTTGGGATAGCACATATGTAGAGGACACCCTTTTTACCTGGGCCGATTCTCAAGAAGAAATATATACCCCGGATTATCGATATTTTTGCATTAATTAAACTATTATTATATACATATGTGGTAGTACCTACTATAGTTCGTTCGGGGCGGAGGGAGGGGGGGGGGGGGGGGAGCCGGCCTCATAATCCGCCATAGAGCAACTCTCCTTCGGTTGGAGAGTCGTGATTATCGAGCACACTTACACCGAGGCAACCATCTTAGTCCCCAGGAGTACAGACTCAGCTCTGTCGTTATTATTAGGTTGTTGTGGTTGTGTAAGTGTTCGAGAGTGCTTGCCGTAAACCAATTGGCAATCATTTCCACTAATTACCAAGTGCAATGAATCCAGGATTAAAGGTAGACCACATTAGACTAGGTAAGAATAATTATGTTGTACAATAACAACATTTCAGGTACAGACAATACATTAGAGAAATCTAGCACTTAGATTTGGTTTGGTAATAACTTTAGTTATGCAGCTGTTTTGATTCGTTTCGGTGTCACTGTGCTCATAAACAGTTGAGGAAGGCTGGGTCAAGAGTAAAAGCACTTTGATGAGACACTAGCCATTGTACACGGTTTTACCCATCATTATCAACGACCCATTAATGTCCCACTGCTGGGCACAGGTCTCCTCTCAGAATGAGAAGGGTTAGGCCATAGTTCACCACGCTGGCCAAGTGCGGTTTGGTAGACTTCACACACCTTCGAGAACTTTGCAAAGAACTCTCAGATATGTAGGTTTCCTCACGATGTTTTCTTTAACCGTTAAAGCGAGTGATAATTAATTTCTAATACGCACGTAACTTCGAAAATTAGAGGTGCGTGTGGGGTTCGAACCCCGGCCACTCAGCTTGAGAAGCCGGAATCTTAACCACCAGGCTATCTTATATATACATATATATATGATATTTGAAACGTATAATTTAACTAATTAATAATCATTTCTAAATATTACTAAACACTATGTAAATCAGCAATTTTAGAACGCACAATGCAAAAATATGCTTCCAGTGCCCCAAGTTAGTAGACAAATACGTTTGGCAAAGTTAGTCTTAAATGACAATTAAGAGTAAGCAGATAAGTAGGACAGTTACAAAATGAAGCTAATAGTAGAAAGTATTCGTAGCAGAGAGGTGTCGATCGCCATGATGGGGTTAAGTCGTGACGAAGGACCCGGTGTCCGTCGCGTGATAACAACCACTTAGAGTAAAGGTTACGAATCTGTGTTCGAAGGAAAACATATAATGTCACCTATAAACGCTGCGTTCTCGCGTTAACCGAAAGGGTAATTAGGTATTCGAAGTAAGTGTGAGTCAGTCTTAGTTAACTGATTAGTCCGCGCATAGATGACGACCCGCGTTGCGCAGTGGCAACAACCGGTCTGACACGCAGAGGGTTCTGGGTTCGATTCTCAGCTAGGCAGAAATCAAGAAAATGCTTTTAAATATCTGCTTCTGGTCTAGATGTTTGTACACTCGTCTTTGTACGTGTCTATAGCACCCACGACACAGAAAACCAGTGTGAGACAATTAGTGCAGAATGCGTAATATTCAATGTTATTTTACAGTCCTTCTAGTTATTTAGTGCATTTGTTAATGCATTTTGATTAACTTAATACGGGGGTAAAGAATGAATTTAAAATTTTATACAGGTTTGTAAGTTTTTAAAAAAAATATCATGTTTGGAATTGTATGGATATCCCGAAGTCAATTAAAATGGACTCGAAGAATAATATATTTATTTCATTATTTTTCTCTAGTATTTTCCGATTTAGATAAATTACGATTAGGCATATACGCGTGTGTTATTAATATTGTTTTTGATGATAGTGTTAAACCTAAGACATCGTACCAGGATATTAGAGGGGAACGGAAGTCGATCGAGTCCACGATGAGGCTAAGTCGTGACGAGGGGCCGGACGTCGCGTGATACCAGCCACTCCGAATGAAGGTTACGAAATCATTTCCTCGCTATCACTGCAGGTAATAAGATTCCAGATCGAAATTGTAATGCTGAAATCGTACAACTTTATTTTCATTACCTTCAAAACTTGTTGATTCAAGCATAATGAAATATTGAACAAAGTGTGGTAAAGCGCCATTGCTAAATTAAAAATAACGCTTTCTATACACTAGAATCCCCGGTGTCGTGGCTGCCATTAACACACAAAAATAAATACATAAACTCCCAGACCCAGAACACAAATCTATGTTAATCACTTAGACATCTGTCTAGCCGAGCATCTAACCTGGAGCCCTCTGCGGTATAGTAACCGGTATAGTAACCGCTAGGTAACGCGGATCATCAAATAAATTAAAAAAATATACAGTTTCTTGCGACAGTTATTCACGATTCGTATCAACTTCGCGAATATTTCGATGTTTCCATTGATCATTGTCACGATTATACCGCTGGTGTTCATGACATTTTTTTGCAAATCAATCTGTAATTTTGGACATTTTATTCGTCACTTAAATATGTAGCGACGGCCTGAACAATAAATACACGTTTAAACACAGGGTAAATCAGAAAATTATGATGCAAATTGCCGACACTTTGGTTTTTGGTAAAAGACAAAATATTTAAAATTTATTAAAATATAATTAAATATTAATTTGTATCTTAGAACATGGCCGTGTCCCAAATAAGACCCCAGATCCTGAATAAAGCAGGCTGGGATGATGGGGTGTATGTCACTGTCTGGGTGTCAATGCGGTCATCGTTACATGTAAATTACAACATAACATTAGCAGTAATATAGCCCAGTGGTATAAATCTGCCCGTTACTCTCGGGCAACTAAGTTCAAATTCCGCACGCACATCTGATTTTTCAAAGTTGTATGCGTGTAAAGAATTAATTAGCACTTGCTTTACGGTGAAGGAAAACAATGTGAGTAAGCCTAGATCACTCTCTCAAATTCTCAAAGGCATGTCATGTCTACCAATCTGCAGTTAGCCTGCGAGGACTTTGAGCTATCATTCTGATAGGAGACCCGTACCCAGCTACGGGACAATGATGATGATTGAATCATCATCATTATCCCGATGATCATCATCAGGTGATGATGTAACAAAACCTGTTTATTATCTTGCCACGTCAAAAATCACATTAATATTCCACAAGAACTCTACACTTAAAAGGAAAAAAACACCATCTCTACATCCTTGGGGTGAATAACATCAATTATAACACTAATCTGTTTACTTCAGAAACAGTCATAATCCGAAACGTAATTATATTCAGCAATGCCACCTGGTAGAGTAACAGGAACTGACAACACTGTGTCTATATTTAGTTGAACAGAATTCCTGCTCAGCTGACAAGCATCGCAAGCGGTCGCGCGGGCCGATTGTATCGGATCTACCTAATTCTATTGACTGGGACCTAAATGCAAGGTTAGGCAATTTAGTGTTCAAAAGCACTTAGTTGAATTAAATGACCCGTTTAACTCTATGGTTGCCGTGTCGTGAGCAAAGCGGGACCGGGGTGCGAATTTAGTAGTCAGACGGTTTCTAAACGCTGTTTTTTCTAAATTATTGGCATGAGGATTTTATATGTGAATTTTTCCTTACCTCATAATTCAAATGAGAACACAACAGCAACCTACGGAACCGAACTAGTAGTAGGTTTTACCACCATAATCACCACTAATAATATATCCTAATAACCACCTATATTATCCACATAAATATATTGAGATCAATATTTTTTAATAAATGGGATGATGTTTAATTAATATCACATGTTTTTTTTTTATTTTAGAAGAGTAGCAAACGAACGTGCTGGCCATCTAATGTTAAGTGGTCACTGTAGCCCATGGGGACCCACATCTAACCTCAAACAAAATTGAAGTTCTCTCTAAGGTCGTACGTAGTACGTCACTACTTCTTAGGACTGAGATGGTCGCCACGCTGTATGTGAACCCGACGTTTTGTTAATTTACGACTAAAGCCTTAACGCAGCTTTATCTGTAGCAATAAAGTGTCAAGGCATTTCTTGAAGCGGCATGCAGTCGGGACACAGAAAAAACGTCAATTGACACCTTTAATATCATTGAAATGTTTGTTTAGTGCGGGCAGGCACGTTATCGATCGAGGTTTATGTCCAAGGGCAACAGTCAATACAGTGAAATTGTCGCATTAAATTCGATTCCATTTAATATTACAATGTATGTAAATATTGATTAACAATAATACCTATCATCATATAACGTTTCAAGGCAAACATTAGATATTTTCACATAGTATCGAAATATTATGTGTTCTAAAGTCATTTTGATCGAACGGTGGTGGAAGGAGAAAGCGGGGATAGCGTGATTAATACATAGAATATTTGTACAATATTTAAACCCTTAACAACATTTATAAAGATATGCAGCATACTCAGGAGTAGTGACGACCCTACGTACGACCTCAGATAGAAATTCAGTTTTGTTTGATGTTATATATCAGTGCCCATAATCTGCAGTGACCACTTAACATCAGGTGACCTGCACGCTCGTTTCCTACTCACCAATGTAAAAAAATTGAAGTTCAGTTTTTTCTAATATTACATGTCCATGGTTTTCAAAGACCACTCAACATGCTCACTTGCTTTCTACTCTTCAAACATAAAAAAATATATAAAAGTAAACTGCTCATTAACAATTTTTATCCACACATTTTTAACCACGTACTCATACCACTGCAATCATAATGTAACCTTAGGTTATAAACGTCGATAAAGTATAAAATGACCTCATCATGACGTTCCTAGAATAAGTGTTAAATCATTATATTGTAAATCGTCATATTGTAATGAAATAAGTATAAAATTGGAAATGTGATGATCGTTCCACTTATTTCATCATCATCATCATCAGCATTAACCCGTTTCTTTATAACGCATTAGCAACGTCCACCTGGTGATAAGTGGTCACTGCTGGCCATGAACATTTTATGGTTAAGAAGTAGCAGACGAGTGTGCAGTCCATTTAATGATAAGTGGTAAATGCTGGCCATGAGCATTCTTTATAGCTTAGAAGAAGCAAACGAGCATAAAGTCTGCTTGATAATAAGTGGTCGCTGTCGACCAGTGTAATTTTTTATAGCTAAGGAGTAGCAAATGAACGTGCAGTCCACCTAATGGTAAGTAGGCATTGCCACTTATGGGCATCTATAATAAATTTCAAATAGAATTCACAGCTTACCTGGGGTTGGCAACAAATGTGTTGCTACATAATCCGTCAGACGTTCCAACTTAGTCCTCAAGGGAGGACTAGGCAACGCTTTGTGTCTCACCTTTACCACGTATTAAAACCAGAATACCGAAGTTTTGAATTTTTAACGGCATAATAAAGATCTAACACAGATCAATCAAAAAGACATTAGACATTATAAGTTAAAAAAAGTTGTAAGAAATAACAATGAAGCCATATAAATATTCAGATACATAACAATTCAATAGGAAAAGGTTATAAATAACGAAGTGAATACAATATTCAGTTTGATAATTTATTCCACTCCGGTTTGACGGAATCTGGTTTTTGCAGTTACATAATCAGAAACTTGTTGGGCTTTTGTGCCGGAGACTAGCGATATACAGAGAGATATTCTAAAGAGAATGAACTGTACAGAACAACGGGTATCTATATATGTATGTGCAAACTAATGTAAACATACCTATATTTAAAAAAATAGGCAGTTTTTCGACCTATCCAATCACTGCATTACACGTTTTCCAAATCCAAAGTTATGTAACAACAGTATAGATAGGTAGTACAACTATAGCTCATCCAGAGAAATACCACCGCCGGTCTCATAATCCGCCGTGAAGTAGTTTTAGATGTGCGGTTGCCCGGCATACTACAGCTAGGTGACCATCTTAGTCCTCAGATCCTTAGTCCTTAGAGTAGTGACGCATCTACGTACAACCTCAGATAGAACTTCAGTTTTGTTCGAGGTTACATGTGGTTGTCCATGAGCTACAGTGACCATTCAACATCAGGTAGCCTATAGGCTCGTTTGCTACTCTTCAAACATAAAAAATACATATGTACACATATAATATTATTTTATATTCATAAACCAATACAATACGATGTTAATATTCTTTATTGCCTACCATTAGTTTTTACTAGTATCCTTTATACCTTCTGTTTAATTAAGATTAATCGATTAACCACTTGACCTTTGCTTAAAATACACAAATAATCTTTTGGATTTTATTTGAGACCAAATCGATCTTAACGCCACCGGTCAGCCAATACTATGTAATGTTAAAAAGTCAATATAGCATCTTAAATCTTAGAAGTTTATATCATTAAGTTAGCAAGTGAAACTCTTATGAAATATTAAATTATCAAAAGTAAATTATTAAAATCAAAGTATAAAAAATTTAAAACAACTGCCCGTACAAGGATTTGGTCTGAACCAATAGTGTCTCACCTCGAGCTTACAGTATCAGAGCCAGTTCTAGTCTAAAGGATGTGGTTATGTTTAAAGACTGTTCCAGCGAATAGGGTGTACTTTATACAACAATTATATCTTAGCCGACGACCCGCGTGGCGCAGCGGTAACGATAACGATCTGATACGCAGATTCCGGGTTCGGTTCCCGGCCACGCAGACATTTAAACGATGAATTTAGATTTCGGTTCCCGGATCTGGGTGTTTGAGTCTTTTATTACACGAAAATATGAATCATCTTTATAAGTGAAATAAAATACCACGCAGGCCAGTGGTCGCAAAGCTGAATTTCTTTAATGACTCACCAAGTCACTAACGATTTTACGTCAACGCAACAATCGGACATGAATAATGGAGAGCACGTACGAAACTTCGACCCAGATCTGCAGTCCAACTATACAATTAGTTCGCCTCGTTTCTGACCACGGGGCGACGCCATAACGATTTATAATCACCAAAAAATCGGAACGAGGGTGGCTAGCTTTATTCGTGTAACACACGTAATGTTTTGTCCCTTTTGTTAATTCCGCCAATAAATGTGAAATATGATAATGGCGTCTGGTGTTCTACTAAAAATATGGGATCAAATGATGTACGGTAGTATCACAAGTGAATCCAATTATCATCATCAACCAATTAATATCCCACTATTGGGCGCGCGTCTCCTCTTAGAATAAGAAGGGTTGGCCAATTGTTCACCTCACTGCCCAAGTATGAATTGGTAGACTTCACATACCCTCGAGAACTTTACAAAGAACTATCAGATGTGTAAGTTTCCTCACGATGTTTTCCGACGTTAAAGCAAGTGATAATTAATTTCTGATACGCACATAACTTCGAAAAACCAGAGTTGCGTGTGCGATTCGAACCCCGGACACCCAGCATGCGGGATCGAAATTTTAACTACTAGGCTATCACTACTTAGTTAGTCCAATATTAAAATTAATTTTCACATAACTTTTGGGTATTTTAATACTTTTATTTATTATTTTATTGTTATAATTGATGATATAACTTTTTTGTGTATTTGGTAGACTTTTTAAACGTTTTTAAAATTTCTTGTTATAAAGTACTTATTATAGATTAGTATGATTTCAACAAAGAAAAATAAAAGGTCATAATAATCTTAACTAATACACAGGCAGTGATGTTATCAGCATGGAATTTTTATATTACTCTCGCATTCCTTCGAATCAACTGTTATTTATCGATGTGTTGTTAAGTCATTAAATAACCAATTATATATCCAGTAATGTTGTATTTGAACTTGTTTTGTATAGCATACACGATCTATATATATAAACTGCAATAATGTCATATTGAAAATGTTCAGTAAATTATTTGAAATATGAGCATCAATCAAATTTGTGTGGAACACCTGCGTTAATTAAAACTAATTCATTAAGGGTGTATTTTTAGTAAAATTTCAAAATAAACAAATTTTAAGGTCATGTTAACTTTTTCTGCTATATCTAATCAATGAATCGTCAACTGCATTCGAGATCCGTAAACAATGAACAACGGTTACCACCAAGTGGCGTGATTGCTATTTGACTAACTGTCATATATAAAACGGCGTAGTACTAACATACGAAATGAACTGATTCTTGTTTGTAAGAACGTCAAATCTTTAAAACATTACATACACTTGAATGTCATCGTCTTTGACAGGCCGCGTTTGAAACGGCGAAACAAAAGAATACCGACACGATTGCGTAATGAGCCACAAAACGTCCACCGAAAACTTCGATTTTTAATGTCTTCACGTTGACCGAGGTGACCTTACGCGGTCCAACGACCGGCGTAATGAAATTCTTTGAATGCAGTTACTTATAGTAATTACTTTATTTATAACTCTTTCCATTGATTTATTTCAAGGTTTAGTCGTAAGGGTTCACGTTTTGACTATTAATATATTTATAAAGCTGAAATCATTTTTATATTGGCCCTTATGGTAGACATTGTGAACAATAACATTTTTTAAAGATCAATCCACAGTGTGTGTAAAAATCGGTCTCTTAAGCTTCAGTTCTCAGTAAATAGGTACGGATAATAATAAAAGGTTTATCATAATTGGTCACCATATACAAGCCGACTTTATAAAGTTTGCATAATAATAATTTGATGATATGCTAAAATATGATATATTATGGACACAAACGTTATATTGGCATACGATTAGTAACCGCATTTTCAATTTTATCTATCAAAAAATATAAGACAGTAATCAATTTCATGAAACAAATTGCCTCTTTCAGACATTGTGAACAATTATTACATTTTTGAAAAGAATTCCAAGGAACCGTTGTATGTAACTAGCACCAATTTGGAGCGAACCTTACATTCTATCCCCCTTCCCGAAGACCGTCGATCTGGATATCATTAAAGGCGAAGCCGCAGGCGGGCACCAAGTAGGACCAAGTTTAGCATAACTGCTAAGTTAGGAAACGATTCCTATTGTAATTGGCCATTTACGTAGCCCATAAGTTTTCTCTAATAAGACGATATTCGTGGTCTGTTCATATTATCTTCTATATGGCCAGCGCCGTCTCACGATTCGACGTACTTAGTAATGGTGATTAACCTTAAGGTTCGAATTTTGTGCGGTATGGGTGCTTAATGAGCTTTGTATCGTATCTATGCGTTTGAGATTTATTAATAATTTCTTTGTTTTACCACGATATGTTAAAGGTGTTCAGATTTGCCGATAACTCTGAACTTGTAGCTATTTGTTATATACAATAATAATTGGTAAAACATAGAAATATTTCATCATCGTCGATCCATTAATGTCCCGCTGCTGGGCACAGATGTCTTCTCAGAATGAAACGGGTTAGGCCCTAGCCCACCACGACGGCCAAATAGGGATGGTAGACACATATCTTCAAGAACTTTGCAAAGAATTCTCAGACGTATAGGTTTCCTCACGATGTTTTCCTTCACCATTAAAGCAAGTGATTTTTAAGTTCTAATACGCACATAACTTCGAAATTTTAGAGGTGCGTGCGGGATTCGAACCCCGGCCACTCAGCTTGAGAGGCCGTAATCTTAACCAGTAGGCTATCACTGCTCACAATGGAGGTATTTAATAACAGATAATTATAGTTTATTTTATATAAATAAAACAATTAGTAGTCGCAAATAAAAAAATAAGTTAAAATTTACATCAGTATTAAACAACATTTATTGCAAGGTATGTATTTCACAAAAAGCGAATGTCGATGTAGCAAATGCTCACAGTATGAATATTTTTTGCCTTTATACATAAAACATTTGTATAAACATTATAATGACATTATGTGTACTCTATTCAAATGTTATTGCGCAAGCGACGCTGTCGCGCAGTACAATAGAGTTCAACGGGAGCGCATGCGCAAAGCTCTACTTCGCAATTTATATGTTCTCACTTACGCACAAACGGTCGTGTGTTTTCTAAACGTATATTTTGTACACTCTTTTTAGTATCGTCTTAAACTTAATGATATAGTTACAAATACATTTTAAAGTGAAAGTATTTGCAAAAGATTTTAAATATTTTATTTGTTACAACATATCGAATTTTAACATTATTGAATAGTGTTGATATAGCTGCCATATTAACCGAAATATGAAATTACTTCGCGCCATAAGTTACGAGAATCTTTAAAAAACAATCAATATTTTTCACAAGTTATAAATTTGGTGCCTTTAAACGTCAAATGTACAATATTACAGACATATCGAAATTAATTTTATAAAGAAAATTTTCTTTGAAACTATGTATATGAAAGACGATATTCAATAAAATCACCAATAGTATGCTCCGTTATACCGTAAGGAAGTAATTGATTGTATAATAAAATAACCTATCAGTATTATTTGCTTCTAGATTCCAGCGTACATCCGTGCATTATGCGAATTCTGCGTCTAACGAGAGGCGACGCCATTGTAGCGATATAGCCCGAGATGTGTCGTTTAGATACTGGCCATGGTGTGGCTCGATCGCCCGTCACTATCGGACCAGAGTAACCGCAATTGATCTCAGGTATTCAACAAATGGCTTTCATTTCTGTAACTTCAAATGTTACACAATCTCTGAAATCTACTAAGGAATTATTTATTTCTGTATTTATTCCTCTTTTATCCTACATTATTATAGATAAGATAGATAAAATAAACAAACATTTGTTATATTCTTCATTATTAACTAATATATAATATAATATGCCTTGTGAAGACTGCAGTCAGCTGCAGAGGTATGATGGGCAGTTGATTTAGCCCAAAATGATTAAATCCACTTTTTAAAAACATATCATTAAGCTATGAATGATGAATGATGAATTATTTCAGAAGCAAGTACTTCATTCATTCATATTTACTTTTTTTCGCTTTACTTTAATCACCCTAATTCTATTATTTAACTCTATATATCCCTTAAGAAACAATATACTTGAATTTTTTTTATATGTGCAATATATTATATGTGATATATATAGTAATTTAATATTATTTATTTCCGTTATA
>DWKL01003193.1:0-11772 GCA_018249415.1 Phareas burnsi | reverse complement strand
ACTAAACATTTTGAAATAAGAATCTAAGGTACTTAAAATTTCTTCCAGTTTTAGGAATTGTACCAGATAGTGATGAAGTCATAGTAACAGAAGAGCTTTGTTACTATGTGGAAATCATGAGAACTAAAGACAGATTGTGGCTGCCATATACTAGCCTACATTTAGCAGAGAGATCCCGTCCGTTCTATGGCCCAATTGTAAAATTACCACAAGTTAAACCTACTACTGTACCAAGAAAGGTATTTATTAGTTAAGAATTTTTTAGTTAGTTATTATTAATTTTTTAGTCAGTTATTATGAATTTTTTAGTTAGTTATTATTAATTTTTTTAGTTAGTTAATATGCTTTATTAGTTTTTTTAGTTACAATTATTTTTTGTTAACTAATAATGTTTATTATTAATATTTTTAGTTAATTAACTCCGATTAATATCTTTCTACAAAAAACTGTTGCAGCGTAAAATAATAGAGGACCACACCTTACCATTGAATGTAAAGCCACCTAAATCCCGAGAGCCAGATCTCAACACTTCATTTGAGATCCGGCAAATGCCTTTAAAGCAGGGCAAGTATGAGAACACATATAATGAATTTGTGCGGCGTGGAAAAGAGAAGATCTTTGATGATTGCCTGTTACTCTTGGACAAAGAAAGAGACAGACATATCTTGGATTATGTGTATAATATAGATGCAAGTACTGAGGATAAGTTCGAGATGGTGATCAAGAATATCATGACGGAAAAAGAAGTGGAAAATTATCTACGTCAATGCTGGAGATACAACTTTGTACATAAGCAAATGGACAGCCGAGATACAACGGATGCTGTAAGTACTCAAAGATAAATTTCTAAGCCAGATAATGTAGGTTACATCAAAATAAACATGGCTCAATTGATATGGGTGTTATGAATACACATACACATGAACATATAATAGATTGCAGAACTATCTAGTACATGGTAATTTGATCTAGGAGGTACCACCACCACCCTCACAATCCACCATCGAGCAATTCTTGTATTTTTCTTGGAGAAATGTGCTTGTCAATTACACATATAAGTGAGATGACAATCTTAGTTCTCATGAGTAGTGGTACTACCTCAGATAGAGCTG
This sequence comes from Phareas burnsi, assembly GCA_018249415.1. Lineage (NCBI taxonomy): Eukaryota > Metazoa > Arthropoda > Insecta > Lepidoptera > Hesperiidae > Phareas > Phareas burnsi. Next base: position 10,660 of record DWKL01003193.1, on the reverse strand, counting down.
AAGACTTGTTTAAGGTTAGATATTTGTCTATAGCATATAGCATTATGATTGTCATTTAATAATTTTTTAACTCTACATTCATAGCCCCTTAATAGAATTTCTGTGTTGCTTGCTATGACCATAAAGATGTGTACGCAAGTACTTTGACTCAGCACAAAAATCTAAATTCATTATTAAGATGTCTGCCACACCAGGGGTCAAACCCAGAACCCCTACATATCAGACTGATATGACTCACATTGGCAGTCACAGTACGGGTATTTTAACTGCAACATCATCATCATTTTAATCATTTAACATTTCAATCTCTTTCTATTCAAGATAATATTATATGTTATTTTTTGTAATTTACAGAAAAATACAGAAACAAATTTACCAGTGACAGTCCATATGCCGTGGTGCCTGGTTTGCGGCGAGGGAGACCGGCTACGCGAGTGCCCCAATTGCCCCTCTTCTTTCCATTTGGCCTGCAGACGGGAATGGCTTACCACTATTTTACGTTAGTTTTCGTTTTGTATTAAAAACAGTCAGTTCTTGGATTTGAAATACATTAATGATTATGGTCAGAAAAATATTTGTTAACAAACAAGCTGCTTCCACTGGAAAATAAGCCTCATTCACAATACTAACAGTATTAGTAATCCTCATCCTCATCTTTATCCTTCTTATTTTCCCCATGCTCATCTTTATCCTCCTTATTTTCCCCAATGAGAAGGAAGTTCTCACCCTATCCATCTCGCTCCTCCTCATTCTCCACATCATCCTTGTCATTCTCATCATCTTTAAGATCTCACTTTCATCATCATCCTTATCATGATCTTTGTCATCCTTATCATCAAGATGATCCGAATCATCATCATCATCATCCACATCCTCATACTTATAGCCATTAATATCTGTAATGGAATGGACTATAACCTGCTATACTGCTCAAATATACATTGGAAGGCAATTTACACTGTCGAGATTATTGTGCAGAGTTCTTCGGACCTAACAATTTTAATTCACATAATTGGTAACAATATTTTGAATTCCAGACCGCAAGAACCCACCAAAGAAAACTCAGAAACCTGTGACCTTCATTGACAAGATATTATCCAGCACTCGGACAATATGTTCTGTTTATAAGGAGAAGGAGAATATGGAACTCTGCCCTAGTTGCATGTGGGGGCCTCGTGTTGGGTAAGCCAATTTGGTACGCCAATAAGGGTAAACCATTTTGAATACAAATGGTTAAGTCATCTGTGGAGTATTTAACTAAGCATGTACTAAGAATGGAGTTTTGGCCAGGTAAAAATCTTAAAAGCAATCAAGATGCAACCGTGGACCATATCTGTGGACTTCTGTAACTTAGGAACGCGCATACACGCCACCTGATGTTAAGTGGCCAGTGCAGCCCACGAACCACAATGTCTAAGCTCAAACAGGACTGACGCCCTATCTAAGATCGTACGTAGATCCACCACAACTCCTGAGGACTAAGATAATCGCCTCGCTTGGAAAGGAACCCGACGCCCACACGTCTACAACCGAAATACAAGAATTTCTTTAGGGCGGATTGTGAGGCCGGCGATGGTACTTGAGAAAAGCCCAACATCTGGTAAATATAAAAACTTTAGCCTATAGTTACTGGGTGCATCTGCTGCAATCTGGATTAATTGTTTTCAGGTATGATGACATTGTGTGGCATAAGCTGGGGTCCTGTTCGTGGTGGCCGGCGCGAGTGCTGGCGCCAGGTGCCGTGCCCTCATGTCTGCTGGCGAGAGCGCACTCGCCACACCACTGGCCGCTCAGATACTACGGTAAGAACAAATTTGTTACTTGTAATGGTGATGCGAAACCTGGTTTGGAATCTTCCTTTACTATAGTGTTTAGTGTTTGGGTTCAAACTGAACCGGGAATTGAAATCAAAACCAACCGAAACCCGAATTTGCATCTTTACTACAGTGCAGCTGAATAATGATGATGAATGTATGAGCCACATGATGGTGATGGGTTGATGATGATAATTAAAGTATAAACCATATTTAATATACAACTATAATTTAATGATAAGATGATTGAACAAATTCGTGGGTAATCAGCTGGAATTCTTATAATAAAGCAGCAGCTAAACCACACCACTTCTTCGGTCGGCTTTTAATAAGTAAGTAACAAAAAACATTTACAAAGGTAGGGTCAATGACAGCATACACGTAGCGCCTACACAAAGTTAAAGGCAATGTTTGTTTTTAAATAATAATTTAAACTTACAGATAACGATCTTTAACAATGATTATGAGATTGAATGGTTGAACTGACAGTGAATGTATGAATTTACCTGTAACATACGACTAAATATAATAATGTGATGATGATGATAATTAAAGGCACGTTAAACCATTCGTGGGGTGAAACGCGTCGCATGTGCCTGCTGCTGCCCGCACACGTGGCGGCCCCGCCGCTGGCTCGCGACGCTGCATTGCGGCAGGCCGTCCTCGACGCCTGCGACGACTACATCGCCGTGTACCTCACGTAGCTCGCTGTTGCAACAATTGTTCCACTGCTGTTTTTAAGTATCATTATTGGACTTTAATTCTTCCTTTTTACCGTAGCAAAATGAGCGTACAATCCACCTTTTATGTGTTTGCAGAGTAACAAAGGAGCGCGAAGGTCACTTGATGCAGCCCATGGACACGTACATGTAAACTCAAACAAAACTGAAGTTCTATCTGAGGTCGCACGTAGATGCGTCCCTATTCCTGAGGACTGAGATAGTCTCTTCGCCATGTGCCCAACCGAACCGAAACACAAAATTGCTTCTCGGCAGATTATGAGGGCGGCGGTAGTACTTCCCCAGACTAATTATAGTTCTACCACCTATCAAAGTGGTATGTACCATTTTATAGAAAATGGGCACTGCCACCCTGGACATTCGTAATCAATAATATCAACCCCAAATAGGATAGGAGACCTCCATGAGCTCTACAAAAACTACACACAAGGATTCACTGAGTCTTTTGTGCCACAGAAACAGTAAGGCATACTTTACTATACTATAGTACAAATCTCTACGTTGTAAAAATCACTACTTAGGGAACTATTTTTATTATATAATTCAGTAATTGCTTGAAGTTAGCACTGTCAAAAGTTAGAATCCCCACCCGAGCAATCAACCAAATCAATGACGACTTTATCTAGTGTCAGTGATGACTTTATCAAGAAAGTACAAAGCAACAAGTAATTACTTCTTTATAAAGACGGGCGTACGTTAGTAGTAGTGACGTATATTTATGACTTCAGATAGGACTTCAGTCCCGCTTGAGGTTAAAATGTGAGTGTCCATGGGCTGCAGTGGCCATTTAAGATCAGATGTGGGCTGCACGCTCGTTTGCTACTCTTCTAAAGTGGTTCCTGATTAAATTCCCGCACACACAGGCACGCATGATGTAATAGGCAGGCTAAATGATGTATTTAGATTCTTATTCTGGGTCTAGGTGTTTGTGTATTCGTCTTGTATGTGTCCACGACACCCACGACATGGGCTAGATATCCTAGTGTGAGGCTATGTAGAAAACGTTTGTTTTAAAAAAGAATTTAATGATAAGCATAATATATTGAATTATTTAATAATGTAACTCAGTAATTCGAAAGTTTAATGTTAAAATTATATCTAAAGCTTTATTTTGTGATAATTGACATCTCATTTGTGATATTAATTAGGTAGTTGTAAGTTGTGTATTTAATCCCAGATTTGTCTTTAAGATATATTTTTAAGAGAGTGAAACTATTTTTAGCTTTTAAAGCTATAAAGAATTTCATATAATATATTTTATAAATAATTGTAAGCAGATTATCTGAATAAAATTTTGAAGTAATCTTGATTAGTACAAGCACAATATTGAAACGACGAAGATAAAATAATATTTTCATTTTAAATGAAATAAAAAATCGGTATCGTTAATTAATAGTTTAGTTATAATCAGATCGAAGGTGTAAGGACTATCGAGATCACACACTGAACTGAGCGTTACTCCTATTTGTCACCAGATGGCGTTATATAGTTGCATGTACCACAGCGAATAGTTGCTGCAGGTTCAATATACCAGAAGTTATAATTTAAATATTCATGTGAATATCTAAATATGTAACTTCATATTCTATCCTTGTACATTCAATATATGTACGTAATTGTCATAAAATGTAATTTGGTGCGTCATAGATTTGATAAAAGATTTAGATATGACATTTTGTGTGTAATTTAATTTGGATAATATCTACGAAACCGTTTAAAAATGGATCAATCACATTTTGGGCGTGATAATATTTTAGATCTTATCTAGACTTAATTTACTTTACGGCTTAATGACTGTGAAGCAATTTGATTTAGGAGCAACGTTTTAAATTGTTATTCGATAACGGATATCGTTGGAAGCATTTAATTTCGTTAATCTCTCACGTAATCGGTTTTTTCGTAACGTTTAAGTTGATAAAAATAAAAGTTGTTTTGAAAGTGATAAAATGAATCTATACCTACTACACATAAGATATCTATTTTTTTATGTGAGAAGACTAGCAAACGAGCTTGCTGACCACCTGCTGTTAAGCGTCCACTGCAGCCCACGGTCACCTAACCTCAAACAGGACTGAACTCCTATCTGGGGTCGTAGATACATGCGTTTACTCCTGAGGACTAAGATGATCGCCTCGCTGTAAGTGTGCCCGGCAACCGCACCTCTCCAACCGAAACACGAGATAGCTTCACGGCGGATTCTGAGGGCAGCGGTGGTATCTCAACTGACGAATTATTTTTACCACCTATTAAACATCCATATTGTAATAAAATATCGACTAGAGTAGGACCATCCGTGGTTTGATTGCGAAGGCACCACCGCTATCTATATGTCTTGTTCTGGTATCACACTTTGACTGCGGCAAACGCATCTGTCGTGTTTTACTGTCCGCGCCACTCGTGCGGTTCGCACGCATACGGTGCGTGCCGCCGTACTGAAACGCGCCTATTGTGTTGCGCGCCGCACGGGTGGATTGCTTCGAATATTTGCCGCCGCAGTCAACGTGTTAATTAATTGGTGTGGCATGGGAGACACTTATACACATACTTACATACAGTCCTTAAGTAACCATTTTTATTTTATAGTTCAGTAATTGTTTGAAGTTAGCGCTGTCGAAAGTTAGAATCCCCACCCAAGCAATCAAACAAATGAAATCAATGACGTCTTTATCAAGTGACAGTGGTGACTTTATCAAAAAAGTACAAAGCAACAAGTAATAATAATAAAATTTAAGTAACTACTTTATAATTACGGGTATAATACGTAGCGATCCAACTCAGTTTTCAAGCAACGTCTTTACCCGACCTCAGGTAGGACTTCAGACCCACTTGGGTTTAATTACAAAAGTCAATGGGCGACAGCGACCACGAACCATCGAATTAAGTGTATGTTCGTTTTCTGCTATAAAACGATTTCGTTACGACAAATCGATTTCTTTTTGCCTATTTTTTTTTTGTAAACATTCCGTACCGTAACCAATTTCCATTATCTCATTGCTAAGTGATGAATAGATAGAATGGAATTGAAATCCTTTGTTTTATCATTTTTTACTAATTTAAATTTAAATTTTGCACATCTCGATTTAAGCTCTTTTATAAATAAATCTACTTTCCTTCACATTTCGTATTGTAACTGAAATTGTAAGGATGAATATTTTGTAAGAATCATAATTATAACATACAACTTATTATTAGGAATACGTATTTATACAAAAGATTATCAATTTTGATCTTTGTTCTGTTGGCAATAAATCAAGTTTTGTTTTAGTTTTGTTGTTTTATTTAATAATATACTATTTACATCACTTACGCCATCTTGGATTTTTCTCACACATGCTTTTGTGAACTTCATAGAGGTTTTTATACGTGGTAGAACTAGAGTTCGATCGAAGAGGTACCGCCAACGTTCTCACAATCCGCTGTGAAATAATTTTTATGCTTCGGTTGGAGGTGTGGTCATCGGGCACACTTATAAAGAAGATCTTAACCCTCATGAGTATGGCGCATCTCCGTACCTTCGATAGATCTTAGGTTAGATGTGGATATCCGTGAGTTGCAATGACCACTTAACGTATGACCTGCACGGTCGTTTGCTACTCTTCTAAGGTAAGAAAGAACAAGACAAGGTGAGACCGACCCCACGTACGCACCGTAGCCCCTTGATTACTTTTAAAAATACATTTCACAGGTATTTCCAGTCTAGGCAATATTGTGCCACGCATGAATCTCATAGGTTGTACAAATAAAACATCGTAGATACACAATAACATCTTTATTCATTGTTTTACATAAAAATAATACTTTATACATTTCAACGTTCGGCGGAAGCTTATCTGCAGACCAACCTCCCATTTGTACTTACATCTTAACGAAACTATCAATCATATACTGTTATATACACCGAGTGATAGGGAATTTGTCCTCTACTGCCGTAGTTAAGGGTCGCTTATAAATTAAGTCACACATCTTTTTTACTTTTTCGATGGTTGACTAACAAATACTTGCGGCGCAGCAGGTGCAATGGTTGCGCCTGCGCGAAGTGTCTGATCTAAAAAAAAGCTATAAAGTGCAAAGTGGCAAGTGGCAAATCAACAATATGGAGAGCTCCCCCCCTTCCTTAACGATTATAGTCCTCCCCGGTAAAGCTGTAAAGGCCGGTATGGCTAACAAGTAAAACAAATTTCGAAAAAAACAATCGCGTGTCTGTCGATATTTGGCCGAGTAAGACACTAGACGTCAATGCAATTTCGCGTTATAAAATTATCCAAAAATAAAAGGTTTAAAATTATTCCGGTACACACATAATTACCATTTTAATTGTGTTCTTAATAGTAGGAATTAATTTAACGTTTTAATTTATTATAATATTTACTGATGCCTAGCAACAGTCGTGTTGCTAAGTAACCTGTTATTTCGATATCTATGAAACTCGATTTCTTTAGGATATTTATGCCCGTATTTATAAAGAAGTAATTACTTGTTGCTTAGTACTTTCTTGATGAAGTCGTCATTGACTTGATTTGATTGATTGCTTGGGTGGAGATGCTAACTTAAGCATTTCTTAAGTAGTGATTTTTACTTAAGTACTCACTTTCACTTGTTTATAAATACGAGCATTAAACTGGGCTTGAGACATTGACGGCCGTCGTGGCGCAGCGGTAACCATACCAGTCTGATACGCAGAGGGTTCCGGGTTCGAAGTTGCAAATTACATTTGTGACTACCAGTTTTTAGTTCCAAATTTCTTTGATAGTTTAGTTTCTTTTATGCAATTTTTAATCACGTGACGTCACGTATTATCGTTATCGTCATACTTCAAAAACTGTGACGTCATGGCAAGCTACATTTTGCGAACATCTACCTAAACATGACATAATTTATATATGACCCCCTTAGTCAAAATACAAAATAAATATGAAAAAATACAAAACACATCACAATCATATTGTCGCAGATATTAGAAAAGCAAATATATATTGTAACTGTTCTAAAGTCAAAATGTCAAAACATTCAAGAAGAACACAAAACCTGTCAAATTTATTCATAAATAAATTCTAACGAAAGTAACATTCCGTTAGTCTGTTCAAGCTTAAGCTAATATTTTTTCAATTTTAAAAATGTTTTTCTCATAAATACTGTCTTGTTCTGTTTTGAGCGATATTATAACATATGAGACGAATTAGAAATTTTGAACCGGGATGAGAAACAGACAAACATACGAACGAAGTAAGGTAAATATAAGCTTGAAAATCTGGATTTATCATCTTTATTATTTAAGGCGTTCTTACGTTTTTTTAATCATTCAACATTCTTTTTATATTTCTATACGTACGTCTACATCGACCCTCGTGGCGCAGCGGTAACTACACCGGTTTAACACCCAGAGTTTTTGGCGTTTGAATCTCGTGGAGGTAGACACGTAAATGATGAATTTTGCAAATTTCTGTTCTGGGTCCGGGTGTTTGTGTACCCGTCTTTGCATATATCTACGGCACCCACGACACGGAATTCTAGGGTGATATAGTTCTAGCAGCAAAACATAAAACCGAATCACCTATCAATTAAATATCAATTTGTCAATCTGGCAAGTCACGAGTTCGTGTTGTCATATATAAAAGATAAGTAAAATTTCTACTTAAACTTTAGCTTTGAAATGCGTTTAATATAAAATTAATAGATTACTCAAATATTATCTAATCCTCTAACAGTGGCGGATTTATTAGCGAGCTTAGTGGGCTAGGGTTAGGGCGGCAATCAGGATTTTAGGAGCCGCAAATCCGAGGACCAAATTTTTTTTAAGAGAACTATACTTTAAATTAATAATAATAACAGATATATTCCCATAAAACTATTTCTTATGGAATTTCAAATCAGATTGTAAAAATAATGTAGTAACTTTTTTTTATGATTGAAGTAGCAAAGGAACGTGCGGGCTACCTGATGTTAAGTGGTCACTGCAGCCCATGGGCACCGAAATATAATCACAAACAAAACTAAAGTTCTGTCTGAGGTCGCACGTAGATGCGTTACCCCTGAAGACTGAGATGGACGCCTCGCTGCAAGAGCGCCCGCATCGCACATCTCCAAACGAAACAAAAACTGCTTCACGGCATTATGGCGGCGATGGTGGCGATGTCCAGACGAACTACACCTTAACTACAACTTAATAATTGGCACAATTTAAAAGCCTATATCCGCCACTGACATCTAAGATTTTAACACATTATTTTAGTGCTAAAATTAATGTCTCAAATGCTTGACACATTGTTTCAATAAACCTACCTACTACATCTAAATTAATCCTTACAGGAAATCTTTATAAGGCGAGATACACATATTGTAGTGTGGCGCGCGGATTATGCCACGGCATTTGCGTGGCCCATAGTAGCACCTCTCTTCCCATGGCGTCGTAGGAGACAAAGGGATTAAATCCAGAACTGGTAACACCGATTTCCGGCCAAGGCTTGTAATACCGATACTTTTCAAGACTGCTTCCACTAACATTCCATTCCCGGCATCTAGTTGTCACCGGTATCAGTTATGCTCGTATTTATAAAGGTATCAGTTATATAGATACTTCCAGTAAAGGCTCAATATGCTTATGCCTACATTTAACCGGTATATATTACCACCGGTAAAATTTATTGGTCTCTCTCGCCCTATGAAATCAATCACCAGTATAGTACCTTACAATACAATATATATCAATACAGTCACACACACACACACACACACACACACACACACATATATATATGTGTGTGTGTGTTTGTGTCAACCACCCCATAAGTGATGATCGAATTCATAGGTGCGAGCGAGATAGCCGCGCAATGTCCCTACCAGAGGCATTTATGTGATTTGACTTATTAGACCATCATTGCGGCAAATTGGCATTATACCAAATAAAAATTACGGGTACTACCGGTAGCGAGCCCTTCTTTCGGATATATTCATATACGCCCACAGCCGAGCGGCGGCTATCTACGGCAAAACTTCCTAATTTCAGTGAAGCCAGCAGTGGACTTGTGTAGGTTGGTGTGTTATAACGATCTTATTTCACTAATCTAATAATAACATTACATACACATACATACAAATAAAACGGTAAAACAACATCACAGACATCGAAAGTACAAAAATAGCAATCGCGCATCACATGACCATCGACTTCATACACATATAAATATATGTATCAAAATCATTTAATTGAATCACTAAAACATTAATTGAATTATTAATACAATATTTTACTTGAAATTCGAATTCCGCAGATGTTAGAAGAAAAATAAATTAAAAATGGCTTACGTTCTAAATTCGAATATATATTTTTCATTTTGCCAAGAAAAAGCGGTCAGTCGTTCGAAAGATAATATTTTGAATAAAAAATATTTAACGAAATGACTTAAACGTTTTCTTTTAATATTTCGTATAATATATTTTTTTCAAAAAATTGCCAAACATTTTACAACAAAATAAAAAATATATATTTCGAAGGAATAATCAAATGTAATGCAAATATTTAACATCACCACTTTCAACGAAATGAAAACCAATGCAATTTTAATCACTACCGTACGTAATAAATTAAGTAGTAAATAATAAAGGAGTTTTGTAATTCTTGGGTTATATATTACTATATTTTATATTATAATCTATCTATATTTTTACATAAAGCGATAGTATATTATATATACCGGTACAATATCCTAGGTTACAACGAATCATTTTATTATTTCTAAATTCATTTCCTAACGAACCTTGCACTCTATCCGATCTGCTTCAAGTCAAATTTTCAAAACTGTCATCGAATTAAAATCTCTTAAAAGTTCTTTACTTTTATTTTACTATACTATTATACCGTGTTAAGGCGAAGCTATTTTTATTACAATTTACTATAAACATAATAATGCTATGTAAAAAGTACATTAATAATAATATTTAATAGTATATATACTTCATAACAATATTATGATATATTAGGTTATATAAAACTTTATTAACCAAAGTTTTCCACTAGCAATTTTACCATTAGCTACAGGTTATCAACTGGTGTTCAGACAATAAGGGGTGTCAAAGTTACAAACATCCCTATGCTCCCTAGACAATGAT
>DWKL01003192.1:0-11772 GCA_018249415.1 Phareas burnsi | reverse complement strand
GCTAGAGCCATCTAGAAACGATCGTTCGAACTAAGATATTTGGTTCAATCATTAAACGATAGATGTCGTTGTACTCCCTTTTAAATTGATTTTTTCTATAGATTGATAGGATTAGGAACAATTATGTTGTTATCGAGGGTCAATATTTACACTATTGTTACAAGAGTCAATAATGTGAATAAATTGAAACTTACTTGTACAAACTGCAGAAATATTACATACCTGTAACAGAAAAAATACGAAATTAAAGACAAAATATGTGTTAAACATTTATTTGAAAATATTCATTTCATAAAAATATATGAACTTAAAATTCACCTGTTAAAAGATGTGCATTATATATTATTAGGAAATAATTTTGGAAATTATGTTATTTTACTATATTTCTTATATTGTATAATTTTGTTATTGTTAATTCTGTTATTAGTTGTGTAGGTATAACTTTGAAATATATATATAAATTGTATAACTATATTACAGGCATAACTTCAGTAATTTGTAGAAGCCAAATAAAGAAAACATTTCTAAGTTGCAATAATAAGATCTTGACATCCATCGAACGACAAAGACAAATTAATCTCTACTTTAGATATTCGTTAACGGTTGCCTCAAACAGGACCCCGGAAAACTTCCTCTATAGTTCCCACAGACGAAGACAGTAAAGCATTTGCATACGTTGAATCATTAATTTTATACTCTCCATTTTTTCTCATCATCTTCAAACTACTCACCCCACAAAGACTGAACGGATTAAACACAATAAGATGCCATTAAAATAAAAGATTGAGTAGTATCACCAATTTGCATACCGAACCTAACCTGTGAGAAAGGAGTATCTCAAGGGACGATACTGGGCCCGCCACTTTTTAATATATGCAAGCGACTACACAATATAAAAAAATGTTTTTATGTTTATCACTCTCCCATACAAGCGGTTTTTTCACTATTTGTTTTTTACTTTAACTTCGCACGGAGATTTGCATAGCCAGTTTCAGTGACCCTACCCGTTGTAATTTTGCATACTGCTTTGCATATTAAAGTCTAAGACTGTCTTTTTGAGTATGTGTGTTTACTTTGAGCTTTATTTTAAGGATAGCGAAATTTTTAATTTGATTCATAAATTATTATGGGGTCAGGTTTTTTTCTTTAGCCATTGTGCGTGCATTGTGAGTGTCATTAAAGATGCTTTTGCTATCGTGTGATTCGTTTGCTTCGGGTGAATCTGAGTCTTGATCGTAAGGTGAATAATTAAAGTCGTTTGGAACAAGGAGTTCGTCCCTGCAAACAATTTCTATTGTATATCTAATTGAATTCCGGTTTTGATGCGCGTCATCCTTGATTATTCTTTGTTTGATGAATATTTTGGGAGTGGTTTTTTACGTTGTACATCGGGTGCTTTATTTTTTATCGCGGAACAAAACATCTGCAGGGTTGTAATTAAAAAATCGTGAGAACACGGGGATGCGGATGTCCGTGCGCATTAATTAGGACTTTTATTGTAACTGTCTTCACAAGAAACCGTTATTTTTGTGTAAAGATTTAATCGTTTGTTATATTTCGTATTCATTTTTCGTTTGTTATGTGTTATAATCTTTTGTTACGTAATATAATATAGGAGGCATTTGTTATAATTCCATTATAACTGATATTATAGTAATATTTTATAGATATCAGTCGATAATTGAAATACTTTTGCAACCATGACGGCTGGTATAAAAAACATAATCCTTTAATTTGCAGTAAGTTTAAGTTTAAGCTGGATTAAGTAGAATGACTTAATCGAACCGCAATAGCCTTTAATGATATTGGTTTCAGAAATTAAGAAGTTTAATTTTTAATGTTTTGGTATTTTTATTTCTTTACTCAAGCCTGTCATGACAATGTCACTGACAGGTGCATGGAGCAGACGCCCAATTAACTTAATATTTTAATTTACAATGAAATACTTTCAGCTTTTCGAGCATACATATTTATTATGTTTGGACACGAACATAGTTTGGACACGAATTTTGTATGTTATGACTTTACTTAGACTATTAATAAAGAATGCATAAAAAAGCTTGTGTGTTGGGATTACTGTTTCATCTATATTTATATTTATTTTGATACTAAATAAAAAGAGGATAATAGCTAAATATTATAAAAAGCCCATTTGGTAGACCAGTCGAACCTATCGATCAGATCTGCTTTCCGCTAACGCCGCCCTCACAATCCTCACATCTTGCGTTTCGGTTGGAAAGAAGTGAGGAAATTTGTGGGGAACATTCACAAACAAATCTTCTTAGTTCTCAGGAGTCTCTTTAAACTGATTAAGGTTAAATATCTGATGTGCTATCAAGGAGAGGAATTGGGATTCGTCGTTAGTAATGTTGTTGATAGGTGGTAAAACTATAGTTCGACCGAAGAGGTACGCGCACCGTCCTCACTCTACCTGCGTAATATGAAGATAGGTATATGTTTAGAATCCAGGTGTAGTATGGTCATTATAACGTCGTCTCCTGTATTACCATTTTCTTATGTCCGACAGATATGACTCTTGTACTGTATATTATTGGGGGTAGATGCTATGTGGTATAGTGTTCACTTAATATCAGGCGAACGCAGTATTACTTATATCATTTATCATAATCATCAGTCCATTACTATTTGACTACTGTGCACGGATTTCCTCTCAGAGTGAGAAGGGGTAGGCTTTAGTCCACCACGCTGGTCGAGTGCGGACAGGTACACTTCACACATCTTCGAGAACTCTACAGAGAACTTTTAGATGACTAGATTTCCTTACGATGTTTTGGATACAGCAAATTATAATTAATTTCTAATACGCGCATAATTATGAAAAATTGGAGGGGGGACAGGGGAGTAGATGCATGTGGTGTGAACCCTGGAGAGTCGTGTAGAGGCCGGAATCTTACCATTGAGCTAGCGCTCACTTGTATATCATAGAAATACTTATTTTGTTATCCGTTCGAAAAGATGACGTCTAAATTGAAATGAACCATTCGGTTTTGTATTTGATTCATCAATTTCAATAACTGAGGCGTTATGAAAAGTATAATAACACAATTGCGCTTTTGGTAAATTGATACACACCACCAAAACTAGCCCATCAAGTATATGGTAATGTAGACTTTATTTCATTACAAATGAGGGTCATTTTTATTTAACTCATATTCCCTTCTGTATTGTTACTTCAACCCTTGCAATAAAATATTATATTTCATCAATAGTTCATACTAACCCTTAGTTAGTAAAATAATAATCGATTGATCCTTTATCGATCACAATAGTTAGAATGACGCGTGCCGATACAGATCTTTCAACCGACTATTCGCTATGAAATTGGATAGTTTTTGTGGTGACCGATACAATAAAAAATCTTTTGTTATTCGCGGTTAACTTCTATTGAGTTTGAAAAAAGAACTGATGCATTTTATTCAAAATACGATGACATTTCCTTTAGACGAAACGCCGAATTCTGTTTACTTAAAACCTATGAAATTAGTTCGTTGCGATCGAATTTAATATTTTAAACACAATCTAGTCTTTGGGCAGATCAAATCAAAATGTACAGTTTTGTGAATAGATTTTTTGCGCGTTTAACTTGCTTTACAGCTAAGTGAGCGTTTTTTGTTCGGATATCATCTGGCAACACAAATGCTACTTGTAAACGAATTTCAGTTTTTTCCGAGCACAGAAGTGGTAAACGAGCATCCGGCGGTAACTCACCGCCGCCCAGGGATATCTGTAATCGACCTCAATATACGATTAAAATCGTATCTGACTTCGGTCACAGATGCGTTACGCGTGTGGACTAAGTGGGGTAGCTTCGTATAAATTTATAGGTGATAGAACTATTCGTACGGGGAAGTACCGCCTTCATAATCCGCTGTGAAGCCGTTTTGTGTTTTGTTTGGAGAGGTGCGGTCGCTGGGTATACGTAAAGCGAAGCCACCATATTACTCCTTAGGAGTAGTGACGCATTTTGGTACGACCTTAGATGGAAATTCGTATATATAAAGCGAGACAAACATCTTAGTCCTCAAGAGTAGTAACGCATCGTATGACCTGAGATAGGACTTCAGTCATGTTTGAGGTTAAGTGTGGGTGACCATGGTCTGCAGTAACCACTTTACAAGGAGCCTGCACACTCGTTTGTTACTCTTCAATCATAAAAATAAATTACAACCACTCCGTAAACTGGATTCCTCCGCCGGTCAGAACTTTTGAACCTAAGCCTCATTATAGGTTCTGTTATAATGAGACATTCAAAGTTGGTAGATCTCACTGTGGTCCAATAACTTACTTTTATAGGATAGAAGTAGTGATTAGCGTAAAAGCAGTGATGGCCTAGTGGTTAGGATTTCGAACACTTACACTGGAGGTTCGGGGTTAAAATCTGGCAAACACCTGTGATTTTTCGATTTGGTGTGCGTATTAAAAATTAATTATCACTTGCTTAAAGCAAGTGATAATTAATTTTTGAAGGTGAAGGAAAACATCGTGAGGAAACCTACACATCTGAGAGTTCTTTGAAAAGTTCTCGAAGGTGTGTGTAGTCTACCAATCCGCACATGGCCAGCGTGGTGGAATAGGGTCTGACCTTTCTCATTTGAGGGGAGACCCATGCCCAGCAGTGGAACGTTAATAGGTTGATAGTGGTGTGTGGCGTGATAGAAGTTGTGAAAAAGCCTGTAGGCCTATAGATAGGGATGGTGGTGGTATCCCCGAATCAGACCACGAAAGTTCTACCACCGAAACAAACAAACGCTTTCTACACTCAGGAGTTTCACTAGGAGATCCTGCGTCGTAGACGCTATAGACACATATAATTCTCCCTCCCCCCGTGGTACGTAGTGCCGTATACAAGGGTAGGCAAGGTAGCCTCCTTGTTGTTGACCAAACACACCCATTACTGCGTTACAATAGCAGTGTTGCTGCTGTGTTCTGGTTTGAAAGGTGTGGTAGGCGAGACGATACGTTCCAACTTAAGCTTCAGAGATACGTTCCAACTTAAGCTTCTATATATTTTATGTTTAAAGAGTAGCAAATGAGCGTGCAGTCCTCTTGATGCTAAGCGGACATTGCAGCTCATGGACATCTTATAGTCAGCCTATGGACATCTAACCTAAAACGAAACTGAAGTTCTATGGTCGTACGTAGATGTGTTGTATACTCTTGAGGACTGACATGGTCGCCTCTTTGAAAGTGAGCCCGACAATCGCACCTCTCCAACGGAAACACAAAATTTGGTTACGGATTATGAGGGCGGCGATGGTACTCTATTGGTCAATCGGTAGTTCTATCACCTATAAACTGTTGCTGCTGTGTTCTAGTTTGAAAGGTGTGGTGAGCGACATACAAACGAGATATTCCAACTTAGGCCTCAAAAGTAGTAATGTATCTGATCCACCTCGGCAAGATTTCAGTTTTACGAGCATTTGTGGTTGATTAAGGACGTCTATGAACAGCAGTGCCCATATATCGCCACCGAACTGCATGCCAACTCGCTACTTATAAGCTAAAAAGGTAGGTTAAAAATCTTACGCGAGTTTAAAATGCCTTCAATCACATTGTTTCTCCACTCAGCAGCTGTCATGCAAAATCGGATTTCTTTTAATCCCCAAGAAATAAAAAATACAACCCTTCGATTGCTTTTAATATCTCCAACCCTCACAGAACCGGCTATTATGAGATTATTGGGTATTGACGCATTGTGGTGGGCGCGAACGGGTTAAGTACCTCTTGTTACCGTTCAGCCCTTTCTTTGGGATCGTTTTGTACCGTGATAAGGTGTTTGGGCTATTGGTTTTGCAGTTTGGGGTTTAAGACTTTTAGATAAAGGTTCGGGTTTCGCAAGATCGATTAGGGTATTATTATTCTGTGATGATTTCGATTGAGTAGCAAGAGCAAGAGCAGTGATAGCTTCGTGGTAAATCCGGCCTCTGGAGCGGGAGGTCCGGGGTTCGGATCCCGCACGCACTGGTTTTTCGAACTTAGGTCCGTATTAGAAATTAATTATTACTCGCTTTAACATCGGGAGGAAACCAAGACATCTCAGAGATGCCTGTAAAGTTCTCGAACGTGTGTGCAGTCTACCATTCCGCACTTAGCCAGCGTGATCGACGACGACCTAATCCTTCTCATTCTGAGTGAAGCCCCGTGCCCAGGAGTGGGATGTTAATGAGTTGATAATGATGATAATGGTGATATAATTGTTTTGTCTCTTATGATGGCAGCTAATGATGGGCATCTGTATCTTGATCGACCTGTTATTGTCCGTTTGCTGGGCACGGCTCTTGCCTTATAATGAGATGGGTTTGGCTACAGTCCACCGCGCTGGCCAAGTGCGGATTGGAAGAATTGAGACACCTTCGAGAACTTTATGAAGAACTCCCAGATGTATAGGTTTTCCTATAATGTTCTCTTTCATCTTAAATCAAGTGATAATTAATTTCAAATACGGACATAACTTCGAAAAATCTGAAGTGCGTGCGGGATTCGAACCGCGGACACCCAGCGTGAGAGACCGGAATGTTAACCACTAGGCTATCAATGCTTATTTATATACGCGCGCGTATAAATATGCGTGTATTGCCGCGCAATCATATTATTAGTACTTCTTCTACTAGATGATAATTCCGATCACGAACTAGTGTGAGATTCGCAAGGAATTTCTAAATCTTAAGGGGCATGCACACGCAAGTTAAACAAGGTATTAGAATGACAATGCGTTTGTCGCTAATAGGCGTTGCGGTGCGAAGCGGCTTTGTGAGCCACCTTAAGGGACATAATCCATCATTATAATGTAGGATAGGGTTGGGGATGGCCGTATCGATAAATATAAAAATATGTGTCGTGAAAAAGTATGTGTGAATGTTTTTCTGTTTTGTATAATATCATTATTAATTAATTGTCCCTTTGATTTGCTTTGCTTTGCGTCCCAAGTCCGAATTGGCAGACTTTACCCACCTCCAAAAACTCCACAGCGAACAGTCAAGTATATAAGTTTGCTCACAATGTTTTCCTTTACCGTTAAAGCGAGTGATTATTAATTTCTCAGGCGCGTATATATAATATAACTTCGAAAAATCAGAGGTGGTTGTGGGATTCGAATCCTGGACCTCTCCCACGACAGGCCGGAATCTTACCACTAGGCTATTGTTGGATGACAAATATTATATAATTTGTAAATTGTTTATTTTTATTTGTTCATTAGGATTACCAAGAGCTGAATACATACAAATTTAAAAAATTGACCATTTCTAATGCGGAACATACGTATAAACATATATACTGCTAAAAACATAACCATTCCTTTTAGCTTCGCCGCAACCAGGTAAATAGCATGTAACCGAAAATATCTCAGAAAACATCCAACGATATTTATTATATATATCAGATATCATATTAACGTATGTCATATATGCCCATTAGGTGGTTTCATAGAAACCCTTAAGTTCTATATATTTTTTTTTCAGGATTTTCCAAAATACTCTGTGGGGCGCGGTAAATTTTCGATTTTGTTGGTGTTAGAAGCGCGTATCTCACTAATTATAAATTAAATTAAATAAATTTAAGTCCTATCCCACAATATCTACTCGCTTAAGTTTATTAAAATATTTTTCACTCCTCGATTTCATGTATGGAGTTGTCAGCCGCCATTTATTTTGTAAATTCATTACACCATTCTAAACAAATTCATTGAAACATCTACGTTCTAAATTATCTATATAGTGTCAATATTCTCAGAGTAAAACGGCTACGACACAAAGACAAACAAACAGACCGATAAACCCAAAAACATCGACCCTACGCAACACTGACTATCGATGCTACAGGACGGCCCTATGCGGCATAAATCAAACAGCAGATTGATGGTATTATGTCAACATGCACAATCACAATGCGTATTTTACATAATAATTGTAATGCTTGTCAATTATTGAATAAAACATTACCGGCTAATAAGAGCAGATGCGTATGTGAGAATGTATTCGAACCCGGGTATAGCTTATAGTAATTTGTCATTGCTAAATTTGTAAAGCTCAAGAATTTTATGGAGATTTCAAGGATTAGGCGCATCGTGATTTGCATTTTTGAGGATTTTTGCACTAATTGTGGGAACTGATTTTTATGCAGGGCATGCAGCCCACTTCCCACCCATCTATCAACCCTTTACCATCCGCTGCTGATGACAAGCCTTCTTTAAATTGCGCCGCTCCCATTGAACCTGTGCTTCTGAATGCAATGGTTTCCCTTTGTCTTTTTGAGGCTTCTGATTCGCCCGATAGGTGGGCGACCTGTGTTCCTTTTGCCTAAACGTGGTGGCCACTCAAGAACGGTTCCCCAACGGTTATCGGTACACTCGCGATGTGGCCAGTTCATTGTTACTTCAACTTGCTAATCTTGACATCTACTTCTTTAAGGTTAACTCGTCTACGGCTTTCATTATTACGAATTCTATCACGCAGTCAAATAGAGAGCTATGCTTGGATAGCTCTCGCCATAGCGCTTTGAGTGACTCTGGGCTTCTGCATAAGACCTATAGTGAAAAATCATATCTCGGTGGTCTGTCATCACTAATAATTGCCATTCTATCTACCGCCCATGCTTGATTCCAAATATATCACTCAGTAGTAAAGCAATGCACATTTCGATTCTCATTTATTGTTGCGCTTATTATTAGTGAGATTTATATTTGCGCTAAACCAAGTGAACTCAATTAGTCTTGTTTACTATTTTTTTTTTATTTCGAGTTTTTGAGCGAATTTATTAATCAAATGCTGTCCCTAAGCCACTACAGTGACTACTGTAAGAATCTAGGGCTGAAATAATTTGTAATATAAAGGGTTTCATAGGTAGGCTTATGCCTGCCCTAGACTTTTAACATCCAAGCATAACAAATATCCTTCGAATCCAATCTTCCGTTTACGACCAACGACATATTTGACCACCAAAAGTGACTTTTGCGAACTGTTAAGTGGTGAACTCTTAATAGGCTGTTGTATTATAGTTTGTCCGAGGAGGTACTACCCCCGTTGTTACCACACGCTGTGAAACAGCTTTTGCGATTCGGTTGGTGAGGTGATGTTGTCGGGTACACTTACAACGAGGTACGATTATTTTAGTCCCCAGTAGTGACGCATATATATATGACTTAAGATAGGACTTCAGTCCTGCTTGAGGGTAGATGCGGATGTTCATAGGCCGCAC
The DNA here is from genome assembly GCA_018249415.1 of Phareas burnsi. NCBI lineage: Eukaryota > Metazoa > Arthropoda > Insecta > Lepidoptera > Hesperiidae > Phareas > Phareas burnsi. The sequence continues at coordinate 2,556 of DWKL01003192.1, read as the reverse complement.
GGGTGTTCATCTAATAAAAATATCAGTGATCGTTAGAAGTCTAAGGCTGGCTTAAGCGTGCCTTAGAAACCCTCTCTATTACAACTTAACGTAGGTGGTCGGCAATCTCGTGTGCTACTCTTCTCTCATAAAAAAGAATTGAGCTGGTAAGTGAAAAACAAATAAATAGTAAACAAGACTAATTGAGTTCACTTGGTCTAGCGCTAAAATAAATCTCATTAATAATAAGCGCAAAAATAAATCACACTTATAATAAGGGCAAAAAAAATCACACTAATAATGAGCGCAAAAATAAATCAGACTAATAATAAGTGCAAAAATAAATTACACTAATAATAAGCGCAAAAATAAATCACACAATTCTGTCTAAAACATCTTAATTTATACATTTAGTGAAATTAAATGTTCAACAATCAAAACTGTGACTGTAAATTAAATCTCTTATTCGAATAGAGAAATGTATATTCAATAAAAACGCTAATTACTAATCGCATCTATTTCTTATTTGAAAATTAATTATGAACAATTGCAGATAATTGTAAACGTTGTCAGATAATATAATTACACATTCCAATTTCAAACATGGAATTTCGTTTAACGTTTGATGGATTAATCTTTAATTATGGTTCAATCACGATTACGCTATTAATACGTTAAGTTTGTGCTTTGACTAAAAAGGATAAATAATTTGTTTGTTTTTTCGTAAATTATAGCTCCGATACAAATTATCTCTTGTTGGATTCAATTATATTAATTATTCGTTTTTAGTATTAGTTTTTTAGTGATTATTCAAAAGCGCCGACATTGTAGTATTAAATTAATGTAATTAGTTGCTATTCGATATACTTTCAATGTATTTACTTTGTTTTTGTAGTGAAGTCAGCGTGTACTAACTGGGCTGTAATGACCATCTAACGTCACGTGTTGGGTTGTCATTACCTTACCTTGAGGTAGCTTAGCTTTATACCACCCAACATCAGGTTTCGGGTGGTATGACTATCTCTTATGATTAAGTAAGTTAAACTATCGGTCCCGGTTGGTAAATTGGATATCAGTCGTTAAACCTCGTCGGAGGCCTTGTGTGCGGGTTGAAAACATCCGACACAGGTTGGTCACTTCCCCGTGTCTCTACTAATCCGCATTGGAACGTTGTGGAGTATGTTCTAGGCCTCCCCCACTTGTGAGGAAAGACCCGTTGCCAGCAATGGTTGCAACCAATGATTAAGCTAACCGAATCATGTTCTTACCGTAATTTTTTAAACGTGTTTATAAAATAACTATCATTTTTTAAGATTATAATATATTCTCGTTTGCGTGATACTAAAATAATTAAAATGTATCTATAAAAAATATATTTTAACTTCAAAAATATTTATTGGTCCTGCGTAAAAGTTAAAAACCCTGCATTGGGATGTACACGAAAAATTGGTTTGAACTTTTACGGATAGACCAAATTATACTTTTGATAAAAAACTGGGCATCCATTTTCTGTATTGGGAATTGAAATAAGCGGTCAGGGCAATTGAAATAAGCAGTGATAGCCCAGTGGTTAGAAGTTCGGCCTCTCACGCTGGGTGTCAGGGGTTTGAATTCTGCATTGTCTGGTTTTTCGATGTTATGAGCGTAGCGTAAAACAGTAGCGTTTATACCGCTGTGATAGGGTAGAAATGGACGTGATATCTCTAGAGTCGAACTACGAAGGGCTTCACCCTTTTCTAAACTTACACAGCATTGTAAAACTATTGAACAGAAATAATTTTCATAAAAATGTATACGTTTAAATTTAGTATTGCGAATAATGTTAGCCTTTTTTTAAATTAAGAGTAGCAAACGAGCATGCAGACCATCTTAAATGGTCAATGCAGATCATGAACACCCATATCTAACCTCGAACAGAACTGAAGTTCTAAGTGAGGTCATATGCGTCACTACTCCTGAGGATTAAGATGGTCGCCTCGCTGTAAGTGTACTGGACAACCTAACCTCTCCAACCGAAACACAAAAACTGCTTCATGGCGGATTATGCGGGCGGCGGTGGTATTTCCCTGGATGAACTATAATTTTACTACCAATAAAATTACAATATAATAGTCATTTATTTTAACTTTGCATCCCTAAACAAACAATCTTAAGACAAACATGACCCAATTCTGAAATGTATTAGATGTACTTAATTCGAAATGGAAATGAACCGCGGAACAACTCCCAAGTCAAACCCTTTTCTTAGTAACCACTAAGCCGGTTGCGGTCAGACCCCATTTCGAGAGTAGAAATGTTACTTTCGAAGGAACCACACGTTAAATTTATATTGAGTACGTAATTATGTACCTTCCTCTTATACTTTTGATGAAGCGATTTTCAAATGAGAGATTCTCAATTCGGTAAATATTATTTTTCAAATTTAAATTTCTGTTCTCAGTTTGGGTGTTTGTATGTAGGTATGTTTGTATGTTTATAGCGCCTACAGTACAGGGAATTCCAGTGTAAGGCCTTGAGGGTAGAAAGCGTTAATTTTATATTATTACTATAATATGATTCATAATAGGTTCAAAGAAT
>DWKL01003191.1:0-11773 GCA_018249415.1 Phareas burnsi | reverse complement strand
AACCCGACAACCACACCTCTTCAACTGAAATACAAAAAAATATTTACGGCAGAATTCAAATTATAGTTCTCTCGCCTATTAAAAAATATTAACAACAATACTATACAAATAATACAATAATGTAAGACATTTTGTAAGACAATGTAAAGCATATTAATTTAATAATACAAAAAATACTAGTCTACAGTCAAGTACTTTTTAGACATTTGTAAACATTTTTTTTTTATAAATATAGTGGTATTATTTTAATCAGATTTATTTTCGCGAAAAGTTAGTAGGTATATATGAGTAGGTCATTTAAGCGTCGAATTTCCGATCTTTTGTTTTATCGTCATATCGCTTTGAACAATCTCCTATAGAACCCTTATTTCCGTTAAGGAAAATAAGGGTTTTGTAGTAAATTGTCGATCTTTCACGATTTCTAAGTCGGTTAACGTTTTTTTATATTATACGATACATAACGAGGGACGTATAAGTTTTTTTATATGTATAGAGAGCAACCGATGAGCATGCGCACCGTATAATTAGTTAAATGGAAAATTGTCGTATTTTAAAAATGTTTTTTTTTATAGTAAAATTTTATTGATATTTTAGAATGGGAACTGGCTGCAAATGATAAAAAATCTACAAACAATACAGCACATAATCATAGAAAAAAAGGGCATATGGGACATAGAGTATTAAAATCGTAAAATTAAGAATTTGATTTTTTTTAAATGTGTAATCGTAAAAGCATGAAGATGAATAAATAATTCATTTTCTGATCTGTGTCAGTTTTCTAATATGTTACGTGGTCACTGCTGCCTATAGACATTTATCGATTGCATTGTCACTCCTGAAGACTAAGTTTGAACGCCTCATGTGCCTATCTCTGCCTCACCATACTATACCAACCACAATACAGCTGCTCTAAGCCGTTCTCATTAGGTAGGAATAGGTGAGGCGGTGATAGTAGTCGTAGAGCATGAAGCATTCTATCTCTTTCTTTTCTCTTTATTCTCTCTCTTTAAAAGTAAAGCTAGGCGATGGTTTCGACGAATTGTTCTCTTTCTAATTAATCCCTTTTTACATTTCCATGATTGTCGAGTTATCCCTTCACTTGGCTCTGTGTTATAAATGTTATGGGCAATACGCACAAGGACACACACAAACACAAATAGTTACACAAACTCCGAGACACAGACCAGATGTTTATTTTTGGAATTTCTAACTGCAATCGGAGATTTTGGTTATGCCTTTTTATATGTTTTAAGAGTAGCAAACGGGCGGTGGCCTGCATCCACCTGATGCTAAGCGTTCACGCAGCCCATGGACAGCTTCATCTAACCTCAAACAAAACTGAAGTTCTATCTCAGGTCATCCGCAGATGCGTCACGAATCCTAAGGATTAAGATGGTCGCCTCGTTGTACATTTGTTCGGCAACAACCTCTCCAACCGAAACACAAAACTGTTTCACGGCGGATTAAGAGAACTCCCCCGGACGAACTTATAATTTTACCAACTTTCAAAATACCTGGAGATTAATTTATAAAAGAATATTTAATTTGATGCCCAGGGACTTCTCATTACCGACAGACATCCCGAAATTACAAACCCATTAACGAATGAAGACCCTTGTACTTGTAAAATATGCAAGGCTTTTAAATTAATAGGGTAATGAGAAGGATAAATTGACCGTTAGGAAATTTTAAACAATGTTAAATCTGTTTTACTGCAGTGATAACCTAGTGGTTAAAATTACCGCCTCTTAAGCTGGGTGTCCAGGGTTCGAATCGAGCATGCACCTCTGATCTTTTGAAGTTATATGCGTATTAGAAATTAATTATCCCTTACTTTCCTTAACGGTGAAGGAAATCATCATAAGGAAGGAGAGTTCTTTGTGGAAGTTCTCGAAGGTGTGTGTAGTTTAGCAATTCGCATTTGGCCAGCGTGGTGGACTATGACCTAACCCTTCTTATTCTAAGAGAAGTCTCGTCCCCAATAGTGCGCTCTTTCGTGTAAGTGTATGAACATAATATAACTTAATCTTTCTATTTAAGGTGGATTTTTTTATAAAAATCATATTAATTTCATGTTTTATAACTTTTAATTAGTAGGATATTGTAAATATTTTTGTATGTTTTTTCTATATGGGTTTTTGTTCCAAATAGTATTTTTAGTTATTTTTAAATTATATTTTACCTTGTAGTTTGTTTCCCTTACTGATAAACGTTATTCAAGCGCTAATTAGTTGACCAATCTTTTGTCTTTCTCTCTCAACGTCATTTATAAAGATGCTAGAAAAAGACAAAATAGTGTTTATCTGATCTGTGCTTGAATAAAGTTTATTAGTAAGAGGATATGTATATTTTTAATAAAAGAATATAATATATTTATATATGATTTTAAACACATACAATTTAGTAAGGCTAGTTCCTAATTCTTTATATTCGACAACAGTATAGTAACATGTTTACAATATTATCTAAACGCACAGGCGATGTCATCACACCCGGTGGTGGCTGGCAAGAGCCAAGATGGCCCCTCGCCAACTCTCTAAAAACCGCTGAAAGCACTACATATTGCAAACGAGCATTTTTTTCACAAATCGTTACTTACTATGATGCTTGTATGATATATTATCATAGCTAAAGATAAAATGTATCCATCTAGTCTTTTTTATGTTTGCAAACGAGCGTGCAGGTCACCTGATGTTAAGTGGTCACTGCAGCCCATGGAGAACCACATCTAATCTCAAACAAAACTAGAGTTCTATCTGAGGTCGTACGTAGATATGTCACTACTCCTCAGGACTAAGATGGACGCCTCGGTGTAAGTGTGCTCGGTAAGGGCACCTCCCCAGCCAAAGAAAGGTGTGCAAATCACAATTATGTCAACAAGGAATTTACGCAGACAGAACTGAAATACCCAAACTTTAAAATAGTAAGATAAGGAGTTTATTGAATTCGAAAAAGTAGTTATACATTTTGTATCTCAAAAAAGTTACAACATATACTAAAACATAAACAAACACGGGGATTTATGTAAGTATAATCTTTGTCGTCACACATGTGTTGCTACGTCACCGTGTATCGCTGCAAAGAGTTTACGGTCGACCCGGCCCTAAGAGCAAGACTTCGTTATACCAATTTATAACACCCTTAGAAGAAAATTCACACTTTCTTGGACGAACTTTACCTAAAACTAAATAACTTTTGCTAAAAATGTAACACATTTTAGCACTTATTCTTACTTGAATTCTTATGTTAAAAACTTTATACATTTATAGACCCACAGTAGTACTCACTGTCCAGGTGGCATGGTATTTTAGTCCTCCCTAGCCCGCCGTTAGATCTTCGTTTCTATAATTATATTAAAAAATATATACTTAATCTTCAAAAATATTTCAACGTAAATTTAGCATAAATATTTTCAGTATAGCTTTTAAATTATACCAGTAATAACTTTTTTCACGGAAATGCAGGCATCATATAAAATATCTTCTTTATTTAAAATACCGAATGTAAAATAAAACATATTTTTAAAAAAGAAAACAAAATATTTTTTTTCAAATATCTAGTTTATTTCAAGTATCGAATGCAAAAAAAGAAACGAACATATTTTATTTAAATATCGACGGGGTATCTTAGTAGAGTAATTAATTAGGAGAGATGAAAATGGCCGCCATATTGAATCGTACAACGTAATCCGATTTGGTGTCCGGAGACCTTTAGTAGAAACATGAGAATACTCTTGAGAGATTCGGTTCTATTAATAAAGCGTTACAGTACTTTGGTTCTTAATTCACTTGGAAATACAACTTTGATTTTCTGATAAAGTTAATGACATCTATTGCCTTTTTTAATTATTAAAGAGTAGCAACCGAGCCTGCAGACTACCTGATGATAAGTGGTCACTGCAGCCTATGAAAATCCACAAATTAAGACGAGCTCTTACAAAGATGCAACAAAGTATACAAGAATCACAATCTACAAAGCTTTCCGCAATTTCCAGTAACTTTGTTACAGCATTAAAATTATATCATACGGTTCCGTCTCGCCCTCGTTGCAGCGTTGCTACGCCTACTTCGTGCCTCATCTCAGCTCGTCTCGGCCCCGTCACGCTCCCGGCTCAGACTTGTCTCAGCCTTGTCAGCCCTGGTCCCGTCTCTATCTTGCCCCCATCTTGCTTTTTCATCAGCTCCGCATGGGTGCGGCCCAAGTTTTTCATCAACCTCGCTCCAGCTCCATAGTCAGCGTAAAAGATAGATGGCAGGGTTTATTTTTGTATAAGATTAGCTATGTTATATTTTTTGTTTATATTAGAAGAGTATCAAACGAGTGCCTAGACCACTCGATGTTCAGTGTCCTCTTCAATTTATTGACACCCACATCTAACCTCAAACAGGACTGAAGCCCTATCTGAGGTTGGACATAGGTGCGTCAGTACTCCCGAGGATTAAGACGATCGCCTCGCTATAAGTATACTCGGCGGTGGTACCTCCCTGGACGAACCACCAACTGTTCAACACACCACTGTTCTAGCAACTTTCAAAATGTGTTACAAATACAAATGTGTTACAAATATAATTCTCTTTGTTCACAGGTAATATAAACTGGCAAGAGATATAAGAGACGTAATGCTATGGATTGTTTAAAACCGCCCGAATACTTTCGAGAAGATTTAATTTTTGTTAGTACAATGTCTACATAAAGCAACATTATCATCATCGTTAATCCGTTATGGTCTCACGGCTGGGTACCGGTCTCTCTTGAAAATGAGAAGAATCTAGCAATCCACAATTATCCAGCGTGGGACTATGGCGTATCCCTTTTCAATCCCAGTGGACACTCGTGCTTAGCAGTGGGACGTTAGTGACTTGATGATGATGATAACAAAGCTGAAGAGTTTATTCTTTTTTGTTTAAACGCTCTAGTCTCTGGGAAAAGCAATCTAATTTGAAAAAAACTTTTTGAATCTGAACTTTTTCAATCTCTTTTGTTTGCTGTTGCCGTAATAGTTAGTATGTATATAAAGTCGATTTATAAAATATCGAGCAAATAATGATCGGCTTCTTGAACACAGTTCATTTATCGGAAGCATAAGCAACATTTACAAAGAATTGAGGCTGGACAGTTAGTTTTGTTTTATGTTCTACGAGTAGCAAACGAGCGTGCAGACCAACTGATGTTAAGTAGTCACTGCAGCCCATGGACACCTACATTTAACCTCAAACAAAACTGAAGTTCTGTCTGAAATCGTACATAGATAAGTCACTACTCCTGAGGGCTAAGATCACCTCGCTCTAAGTGTGCCGGCAGTTTTTTCTACAATCAAATTGTTTATACGAATTATAGTTCTGTATCCTGAAATCACGGCTATTTTGTGAAACAAACAAACGAATACAAATGATGCTCGTTTGCTACGTATCAAATAGCAAAGGTCTATCTGATATTGATTGGTTACGGTAATCCATGGAAATATTTCAATAACACTGCTGTGAACGGGTCCTTTCTCATAACTAGAAGAAACTTGAAGCATACTCCACAATTTTAATAGGTGATAGAACTACAGTTCGTCCGGGAGGTACCACCGCCGCCTCTATAATACGCCGTGCAGCAATTCTCATGTTTCGGCTGGAGAGGTGTGGTTGCCGAGTACACTTTCAGCGAAGTGACTATCTTAGTCCTCACGAGTAGTCATGTGTCTACATATGACCTCAGATACCTCAGAGACTTTAGTCCTGTTTGAGATTGGACACGGGTATCCACGGCCTACTATGACCATTTAACATCATATTGCCTACACGCTCGTTTGCTACTCACATAAAAAAATACTTCTCAACGTTGCTCCAATAAGGTTTGGTGGAAAAGGACAAGTGATTACCCCGTATCGTGTTTTCAAACCGCTCACAAAGCCACTGACGAGGTTAAACGGCTGCTATCCAGTAATAATTATTTACAAAATAAAACAAACTTTCCGTTTATTTAATGTCTGCATAATGCAAACTTCGGTGCGTAAAGATACAATTAGTGTGGTGCGTGATATGGTAAACAAAAAGAAAAACGAACTAGACACGGCGCGGTACAGTTACACACCATTAAATACTTTTATAATTTCGTGAGTACAGTCAACTAATAAATCATTAAGTAAGAAACAAAATGTTTTATGACATTGTTTGTCTGATGTAACTTTTGTGCTAAATGTCGATTGAGGGATATGATAATTAATGTATCTGATTTTGATTATTGACATTTATTAGGTAATAAACAATAAAAACAGTCGAAGCGCGTAGCTCCGCGGCTTGTTTTTGATCTACAAAGTTAAGCAAGGTCGGGCGCGCTTCGGAGGACACGTCTAGCTGTCGGTGCCTGTTGCTATCATTGAATAAGAGTCGTTAAACTCGGATCCACTCCACCAATCTATATTGAAGCAGCGTGGTGGAGTTAGCTCCGGTCTCCCTCAGTTGTGGAAAGGGACCCGCGTCCAGCAGTCAGGTATAAAAGGGCTGCAGTCAGCCAGCAAACTGTAAAAGGTGGTAGATGATCGTCGTTTGACTGCGGTGGTACCGCCATCACACCCATTTCTAGCTTATAACAGCGCTGCAAAGTTGCTTTATTTTGGTATGAGGAGTGTGGTAAGGCAAATATGCTTATTATTAATATGATGAGATAAAAAAATATGCAATTTAAAATTGCCGCTTTCTAAGAATTAATAATTTTAGTTTCAACTAAAGAATACACAATTTCATTTCCCATTTGCGTTAGAACTTAATGATGAGTCGCGTTTACGTTAAAGGAAAACATCGCGAGGAAACCTATACGCCTGAGGCCTGCGAGTTTTCTGTAACATCCTTTGAGAAACTTCTCAAACGTGTATAGACACTGCTCGAGAACCAGATTTTAAAAGCCGATTTTAATTTTTTAATTTTTTTTTAATTATTTTTACGTTCATATAAAAAAGTATTTGAATTATTTTAGTGTTCTTTCGTGGGTATTAATATAACCAATCAATTAAGATCAATTTATTGAAATCTCTGTTATAAGGGATAGTTATTTAAAAGTGTGTTTTTGATGCCAATTTTTATTTCCCACAGTGATTATCATCATAATCAACCCATTAATGTCCTACTGCTAGACACGGGTCTCTCAGAATGGGAGAGGTTAGGCGATAGTCCACCATTCTGGCCAAGTACGGATTGGTAAACACACACACCTTTGAGAACTTTACAAAGTACTACCAGATGTATAGGTTTCCTCAGGATGTTTTTCTTCATCGTTAGAGCAGGTGATAATTAATTTATAATTAAAGTTTATTACTGCAATGGTAAAATTACCGTTATTTCTTTAAATATTGGAATAGAAGAGAATAATGGATGTTAATCTTGAAAAGAACTTCACTTCCAGAACCTAAAAAACACTTTTAAAATGTGACCCATCCTAATTATTTCAAGGTGTCGTGAATGAAATATCAGTAACAAGCGACATTTAGACAAAGATGGCCGAAATACTAACGACTTTGTTAAATAAAAGTTATATTGTTTTCTTAGCAACATTGTGAATTTATTTAACTACTTGAGTATCGTATGTACATATAAACGATACGTTGGTCGTATTGTAATTATTTATTTTAAAATTATAGTTAAATTAAGAGTTAAATATAAAGTATGAAGTACAGTTATATGAAGACCGCAGTCTTGATTCCCGGGAATTCATACATGCAATTACTGTCCTTAGAAGTCATATATCAGATATTAAATATAATTTGATTTAACGGTGACGGAAAATATTGTGAGAAATTCTACGTGCCTGAAAGTACTTTGTAAATTACTTGAATTCTCGGCTTGCATGCTAGTTAATCCTCTTCCTACATTCTAAGAAGAGACACGTCGTCACATGGAACAATAATGAAGTTGAGGTTGATGATGACGGTGATAATGGTGGCCAGTAGCAACGATAGATGATGACCAACACAAATTAGAAAACTTCAGAAATAATTCTCAAGTCATGTTGGTTTTCTCAAGATGCCTTCCTTCATCGTTAAGGCAAGAGATATTGTCGTCTATATGAAGGCGGTTTTTCTATGAATACGACCGCTTATTTTAACTTCAATGATGTACACGCGTGGTATTTTCGTTGGGACCGTTCTGTTGGCGCTAACGATGCGACCTGTGAACAGTTTTTACGCTATTGAAAATTGAAAAACAAATCGAGCTGTCAGCGCTGGAGCTTTTTCAAATGTTTTATTTCCCTGCACGTGGTATGTTTTGATTTTCTTCTATTTTCGTGAATAAAAAACGTAAATGTAATGTTACGATTTTTTTATTTTAGTAAATAAATGTCTTTTACAAAGTCCATCATCATCATCAGCTCATTAATATCCCGTGGCTGGATACGAGTCCACTCTCAGAATGAAAAGGGATAGGAAATAGTCCCCCGCTCTGGCCAAGTACGGTTCGGTAGACTTCACATCCTGGAACCTTTACAAAGAACTATCAGATTTATAAGTTTCCTTACGATGTTTTCTTCATGTTAAAGCAAGTGATAATTAATTTCTCATACGCATATAAGTTTTAAAATTCAGTAGTGCGTGCGGGATTTGAACCCCAGACACCCAGCGGCAGAGGCCGTAATCTTGACCAATCAGCTATGACAGCGCAATATTACTTCCAAAAAATAACAAAATTTTATACTTTATTTCTCTGATTGCTACAAAATAATCAAAAACATACACTCGTACCGGTTTACATCTTTAAATACAAGATTTTAATTTGATTTAGATCTAAGCCCCAATTCTATACCTGACGCTTATTCTAGAAAATTTGTATATATCTAAATGAATAAAACTTGTAATTAATTACACTATGTCACTGTGTCTATAGAAGACAATACACTTTATAAGACGTGTCAAATTAACATAACTTTACTAGCCTAAAAGTTCTACATTTATCAAAAGAAACTTGACAGCACCTATTTTGAAAACCGTTCATTTCTAATACTTATTATATTCGTTTAAACATTGTATTTTCTTACTTCGCTTATTTAAGCGGATTTCTAAATTTCCATGTCTTTCATAACAACCATAAGGATTTCTTGGGGGAAAATTTGTTTAAGCCCGCAAATATTTACAAGGGAAGGCCACGTCTGATAACTTATATCGTGCCTGGCGAATTTCGTCGTAAATTTCCGTTTCGGTTTACACCCCAATATTTATAGTTCTGACACATAGCTAAAGGAACAAATTTGTTCATAGGACGTAGTAAACCCTGTGATATATATCAGAGGCCCGTTTGCCGCTTTGTTACACCATTCAAGCTATGAAACCAAGATATAAAAACAATTTCCGACCTGCGCGTACAATGACGTACGAAAGTGTTCGGCCATGTAAAGTTCCGGGTTCGATCCTCGGCCAGGAAGAAATCTAAATACTGAAGTTTCTATTTTGGATATGTGTGTAAGCGCTTATTTTTGGGTATATTAGCATCAACTCACTAATGTTCCACTGGTGGGCACGAGTCTCCTCACTGAATGAAAAGGTTAGGTCATAATCCCCATGCTGGCCAAGTGCGGATTGATAGACTTCACACACTTCAAAAAACGTTACAGAGAACTATCAGGCGTGCAAGTTACCTCACAATGTTTCTCTTCACCGTTAAAGCAAGTGATAATTAATTCCTAATACTACGAAGCCCGGACTCCCAGCGTGAGGTTGCAGGATACTTAACCACTGGGCTATCTGTTTTCTTTCGGGTATTTACAAGGCACCAATAACACGGAATTCTAGGATAAGTTGTAAGAGAGAACAAAGTAGAGTAAGTATTTTATAGTTGGTAAATTGCTACTAGAGGCTAAGTTTCATATGCACGTTCGTGGATAAATTTCTTCCCTTTTTCATCTACTCTCCTTATAAACTAGCGGTATGAATTTCAACACCTCATTCTGAGGTTCCGAAGTATGAAACCACAGATTTCTTGAATCTATATGTATATTAACAATTGAATTTCACCGTATAGGAATACATCCTGAGGTAACCTTTATACTTGAGAGTTTTCCATACAGAATTTAATTGTTTATAACGTTTACCACACATCACAGCCATCATGGTCTAAACCCATATAGCAAGGGAGACCCATGCCCTGTAGCAATACACGGCACGTTATTTACGTAATGTATTTGATGAATTTGTTTCGTGAGGGAATATAAGGAGGTATATCAACTTAAACCTCAAATGTCATCCTCATTTGCGCACGACGCACCCTGCAGAGCAATAGAAGAGGCTTCTGACGACCAAATTATGGCTATATAACCACCATAAATTAGCCAATCAATAAAAGCTATAGCTGGCGGGCAGCAGCGGCACTGATGACTCGGTGTCTGCGATCTCCAACCCGCTTGCTTAACGTGGCGATTAGGGCATCTACCGATTAAATCTCGTTGCGGTGTATAGACATAATATCGCCATGTAAACGTGCCCTTATAGGTTTAAGATGACATAACTCTTTATTCATAAACGCTTAATTACGTTTTACTATCCCCCATAAAATTCTATATATAACGATAGCGGGGAAACAAATCTCTATACCATATAATATAACCCACATTTCGCGTTTATATATGTTAAAGGGGCATCAATGTTTTTTGTCCTATAAATTCCATCAACACAAATCAATCGTTCAAATTTGACTCCAAAAACAGAACTAACGTAGAGTAAGACGAAGTTCCTTTGTCTGAAAATGTTCGATTAAAACTAACGTAGAGATAGTTCACCACTAAATCTGAACGGAGAGATTCGAACTCACAGCTCGGGAATCGGCCACTCAATCAGGCTATTCAGCTCTAAAGCACACAGTTTTATACAGTTTGAAAGCAAGGATCAGGGAATTACATTTGGGTTAAGAAGCTTACTTAGCAATTGAATGGACTTTGCATTGGATCGTAAGCTTTACGAGATTTTTCTCCTATCTCCTCATACAATCTGTAGATCATTGACTTCCTAAAAATTATATGTCAGCTTAAATGAAGAACAAAGTACAGACGCGAAAAACGTTCTGACTTTTTTTTTATGTAGTGGTAATTCAATTCAATTCATTTTATTTATTTCAGTCGACCAAGGCCCATATGTGGTTAGTTACAGAATACTTAGATGCTATGTTAGTATTTTCATTCATTATTATTTTCATTTAGTAATAGCAAACATTGTTTTTTATGTTAGAAAACCAGCAGACAAGCACGCATACCACCTCATGTTAAGTAGCCACTGCAGCCAAGATTCAAACGGAACTCGAGCCCTCTTTGAGGTTGTACGTAAATGCGTTTCTACCTCCGAGTACTAAGGCCGCCTCACTTGTATCCGACAGTCCCACTTCTCCAACTAAACACAGTTATTACTACGCGCATCATGAGGGCTACGGTAATACTCCCCCGGCCGGACTCTTGTTATACCACCTATTAAAGCATGCAGCGCACTTATTGTTAAATAGTTATTGACATCCACAGGCATCTGTAACCGACTCCATTTAAAAAAGGGGCCCAACCTGAAATCAATTACACGCCTCGAATAAGTGAATCTGCCTTGAAACACTCTTCAAACCAGAATGCAGCAGTGCCGCAGACTGAGAGACAGAAATAGATGTAGGAGTGTTTTTTTTTTTTTTTTATGTTCGCAAAGTAGCAAACGAGTATGCAGGTCACCTGATGTTAAGTGGCCACCATAGCCGATGGACACCCACATCCAACCTCAAACAAAACTGAAGTTCCGTTTGAGGTTGTATATGGATGCGTCACTACTCCTGAG
>DWKL01003190.1:0-11773 GCA_018249415.1 Phareas burnsi | reverse complement strand
AGGACTAACATGGTCGCCTCGCTATATGTGTGCCTGGCAACCGCACCTCTCCAACCGAAACACAACAACTGCTTCACCGCGTATTATGTGGGCCGCAATGGCATTACCCCGATAGTTCTACTATCTATGAAATCTTCCACATCTTTATTAACGACTATATAGCCACATTTCTCAGTGTGTGTGTAATGTATACCAAAATAAAAGATATCTTTAAGGCGTTATTTCACGCTAGATCTTTGTTATTTAATAATTTTAGTATTTGTAAGGAAAAGGTTAAATTAATAGTTTAGACTTCAGTTAACACTGGTGTGACGCTAATCACTCGTATACAGCTAGCAGTAATTTCAAAATTGCATTAACTTTCAAACGAAAAACAACTCTATATGTATGTCATAAAGTGCATTTCACTTACTTTTGGGCCGCAGCGCTCTTGTTGATGGTAAGATTGTTGGCGAGTTGAGCGAGCGAGGAGTCCAGGTCTCCAGTGAGGACCTTACCAGGTTGCTGCTGTGGCTGTTGGCCTGCGGACATGGGTCTTATTTGTAGTTCAGTAGGGTTGAGATTTGATTGTTTATGTACAAAAAAATTCTAATGAAAACCTTGAAAATATTTTAGAGACAGTTCAGTACTATTTAAATTTCGATTACATTCTACTATTTTTTTAAAATATAAATAAGATTTACGATAACTATAATAGCAGAATTTAAAAATACATTAAAATGTAATTTTATGATGTCATATAAAACAAATGAACATAATAAGAAAATAATAAATACGCTATGCTTTCTCTCGTAAAAAAATCGTTTTACTTTTAATAGCCTTTCTATAATATTATCTTATTTATATTATGTTGATTTGCGTTGCAGTGTTAATGGCCGTGATCCAAAAAAAATAGCGGGCAAATGTACACATAGCACATTTGTACAAAATTAATAAATAAACATAGCAACATCGACAATCGGTTGAACAAATAGAATGCACACAATACACATAAACAACAACACATTAATAATAACTATCTGTACACTAAATATTTACAGAGAATTAATAACGAAAAAGTGTGACAGGGCGCGCGGTGCAGGGAACGAACTACGTAAAATCATTTACAACATTAAAAAAAAAACGCACAAGCGTGCTCTGTAAAAAAAAAAAGAAAAAATTAAAAAAAAGCACGTCGAATTCAAGCTTTGAAAACTGCCGTCCTTAAGCTGAAATGCCGTTATACAACATGTAGCGGATTTTGAGATTTTCGTAACCAGTAAAATACGAATTAAGTTTCGCAATTTGAAAGTGATGTATTAGATCTATTTTTAATATCTCAAAGTCTTCGTCTGACGTCCAGTCATTAGGTAATACTAATTTTTAAAAATGACCCTCTTCTTTGACCGTAACGCGACAAGTGTCTTCGGTAATAACGACATCGTAGCTCAAGGACGACAGAGAACGCATTCCGTCTTCGAACCCATAGCTGCCATCGGCATCATCGGCTGGCGCGCCGGCGAGCCGAACATCATCGGCTGCGCGGGCGCCGGGGCCGCCATGTCCATGAACGGCTGCTGCGCCATCGGCTGCGGCTGCTGCGTGATCGGCTGCGGCTGCTTCGCGGGCGAGCCGCCGAGGGACATCCTCATCACGTCCTCGAGGTCGTCGAAAGCGGACTTCGGCTGGGGGGGATTGGGGGGAGGGGGACGCGCGGGGGACGCGCTCATCGGCTGCGTGGGGTCTCCCATGCCCATGAACGGGTTTGCGGCAGCTTGCACGAGAAATTACACGTTATTTTACAATAATACCGCTCAATGTTTACGGAGAACATATTCTACGAGAGGAGTTCACGTCGCCTTAACAAACTCAATAAACTTTTTAGACCAACCTCCCCACTTGTTCACAGCTCACCTGTTATGTTATTATTGCCAATTGTAGGATCCACATGCCTCGCGCGCTCCGCTCCGTTGTTCTTAATAGTCGATAGCTGCTATTCGTATTTATAGTGTATCCGTCAGGGCACTTCCCGTAAAGACCACCTCGGTCCCAGGCCCGATAACGGGTCCCGTAGTTGTTCACTGGTAGCATATATCATTGCATTGGATGCAGTGATGGTCTTCGGTTTTTTATTGCGGAATAAAAGTGTGAGACTTGCATGTCCTCAAGATACTTACATGCACAAGTGGCGCTTGAACTCGACACGTAAAAATGGCCGTTGGTAATGAAGATTTTCAAAGAGTGTACGTACAAACCTATTACCCCTTCGCCGTCCAGGGAGGTTTACGTCGCTCTGTCGTTTTACTGATTCTATGATAACGTGCGTCTATTCTTGTAGATTTTGTTCTACACTCACCTGGGCACCGCTGGAGCTGAAGACTTTCGAAAAGCTAGATGTCCGAATTTTTACTGAAGTCAGTGTACAGTGATCACGGGGCACTATCGGAAATCCTTTTCGTGGTTTCCCTGAAGTTTAATGTCTGTTCTAGAAGGCAATAAGACCACTACGAGGAGACCGGTCCTTAGCATCAGTTTTTGTAGATCGCAATAGTCACCTACACCGTAGGGCGAGGTTGTCACCTAATTTAGGGTAAAGGCGCCAACCGTGGAGCGATACGCTTCTATACTGGAACATGTAGTCACCTGTGGTGTCGCTGGAGCTGAACACATTGGAGAAGCTGGCGTCGGTGACGAAGGTGTTGTTCTGCGGGAACGCGCCGAAGCCGTTGCTCTGTTGCGGCCACGCGGCGGGCGCGGGCGGCGGCGCGGGCGCGGCCGGCTGGGGCGACGCTAGAAGGGGGCGGGGAGTAGCGAGGCAGTACTTTGCGGGTTAGTTATATGTGACCTGACGCTGACGGATCTTGTTTGGGATATTGTAAATCCGAGAAACGAACTAATTTTACCCTGATTGTAACAAAACATTACGAGGGTACATCTATTTAAATTTGATGTGGCGATGTATTTGTAAATAATAATGATTTGTAATGAAAAAATATTTTCAAAATGTTCTATTGATCGAACGATTTAGTCTCCACGATTCTGTAGCTATTCAATTTGGTACTATTTTAAGATAAACACGTTAATAATTAGTCCGATCATTGACATGAGTAAACTACATTAAAATAGATTTTTATGTGATTTTAAATCATGAAAATATATAGAATTATATGTTTGTATATAATCAATAATTTTTATTTTATTTCTCTTCAATAATTTTTAGCGATTCATATTGCAATAATGTATGTACTGCATCGATATTTGACACGTTAATTCCGACTGCGGCTGCCGTGTGTTATACGATTAGTGTGTGACGTACACCGTGCTGCGCCCGCAAGCGCGGGATGTGCTGTTTGTACAGTGGGCACTACGTATTAAAATCGCATAGGCAATTTACAACTTTAATATCACAACAGTAAAATTTAAATTGCATATTCGTTTTTAACGAAATTAAAATACTATTATTTCAAATAATTGTTAAGGTTTCAAAGTGTTCGATAAAAGATTTAACAGATTATTTTGTGAATTACAGTATTATATAAAGTTAGCTACATATTATATTATATTAGCTACATCTCACTATATTCACTATTCCCGTCACCAGATCTATAAATACAGGTTCTTAAAAAAATATGTTTAAGTTGTGAAATATTTTTTTGGTTTTTCATAATATTTATGAACATTTTTATTAATATTAGAAATGTCACATATCTGTATTTATTTTATGTCAGACAACAATCGCAGTCCACTACAGCCCAGCCCGTATTGGTCGAATGCCCAATCCCAAACTTAAAAGGGCAACCAATTGATTCCATTTAAATTTTGTTTCAGTCCGATCATTACTGAGATCTTTAACAGGTGGTAGATTGACAGTTATCCCGGGGAGATACCGGGGAGAAAGGAGGAAGCAATTCTTGTACTCGGTAGGTGAGGTGTGGTTGTCGAGCACATTCAGATCGAGCGATCGTTTTAGTACTAGTAGTAGTAACGCACCTGCGCGCGGCCTCATACAGGCCTGCAGTCAGACTAACGGTTAGATGTGGATGATCTCGTACGTACATAATGAGTAATTTTGTTTAAAACCCCAATCGAGAAAATTACAAGTATTGTGATTCTCATTACAAAATATCATCTCATGCTTTTTTAAAACTCCCCTGTTTTAAGATTAATTTTATTTGCGTTTGGTTGATAGTGGACTGCTGGATCATTCATCTGTATATTTCCGTTCCAATGCCTCTATATACGTACCTCCAAACATATCAGCGAACGGGTTGCCAAGAGACAGCAGGTCGTCGGACGCCTTGCTGGAGGCGGTAGTGGTCTCCGCTGGCCCAAACAGGTCCACGATGCTCTGGGACTGGCTCGCGGGCGGCGCAGACGAGAGGAACGGGTTGTTCGCAGAGTTGGTTGGAGACTGCACCTTATTCTGTAAGAATATTATTGAAAATTTAATAGGAAATTATGATGGGTTAAAAGTACTGTTCAGTGAACGCAAAATTAATTAAAAGGAAATACAGTTTGCAAATAGTTCGCCACCAAATGCCTGTAATGGTATAGACAACATATTGCAGAAATGCTTAAATAATTAACGCTAAAGAATACATGAAAATGTATGCACTATATGAAATAATAATTTTTCCAATAGACATGTATTTTTGATTTGGCTGTAATCCTTTTTATGTCCCATTGTTGGGCACGTATCAACATCTGTCTCACCTGGGGGAGGCCTGGAGCATACTCCACAAAGCTGCCCCAATTCGGAAAGGTGGTATAACAGCATAGTGGCTATTCCGTGTCAGATGTTTCCGTACCGCCCACAAGGTCTCCGACAAGGTGTAACAAATACTATCCAACGATAACCGGGACCGACAGCTTAACGTGCTCTTCGAATCATGGATGCGGAAATGTAAATTTACTAGCGGTCACACGTCCAACTCCAGAGGGCGCTCGACGTTGCTTAACTTTGTAAATCGATTCCGATCCATGCAGGCCGTGGGGCGGTGCATGCTTTTTTTTGATTTCCTATCAAATAAGTGTAGACTTCAGGCATTTTTTTACCGAACCCAAATAGAGCAGCTCCCACTGAAGGTCGACAGTAGAAGCGTTGCTGCCTCTAAAGATTAAGCTGGAATACTTCAAATTAGAATCCCTGCCTTATAACACCCTTTCAATCAGAACACAGCAGCTGTACACCGCTGCTGTAAGACAGAAATAGAGTTGGGGACGGGGCGACCGCAGTCCAACCGCCAAGAACTCTACCACCTCATGGATGTGTATGTATAATCTTTAACAATATTCCTACTTGCAATGTCACTTCAATACGAAACTTAAGTGATAGTTTAGACAAACTATGAACCTCACCCATTTACACACAAGACACATAAAACGACGCGGCCAACACAGACACAGACACAGACATCCAGTACACCTCTTAACATTCAAACCAGTCAAAGCTGTGAACGACATATACAAGTTATAGTACAAAACAATTTGTATATAGTGAAGCAGTTCTTCCAGCGGTATATTTACTATACAGATTGGTGTTGTTCCTTTGTAAAAAGACAGCAGGTAACCGTTGGATTCAGAAAGCATAGGACCGGTCGGAATGGCGCCGATAAGGGGAGGCCTAAGTCCAGCCGTGAACTTTAAAAGGCTGATATTCCTTTTTCATTTTATGCCTCATAACCGATGTTTATATAATACATATATAGACATCAAATCCACATACGGTCCACCTTTTTCTATAGCATGGGAATACTAAACAAGCACGCAGCTCACCTTACGGTAGGAGCAGACACCGCTGCTTATAATTGTGAAGTCAATCTCAAAGCCTACCTGAGGTCTATCACACAGGCGACGGTACGAACCCTGAGGACTAATTCGGAACATCTTATGTAAGCGTCTCTCTCACATTCTTCAAACCAGACAACAACAGCAACATTGCTGGTATAAGGCGGAAGCAGGCATGGCGGTAGTGTCTCTGGAGACGCACCTGCAACCGCCTATAGCCTTTCAGACTGCGGACATTTATAACTAATCCTGATCAGGACACGAGACTTCTCTCAACACGTTTATAGAAAGATTGCTGGCCCCAAGTGCAGACTAGTCCAGTTAGTTACGCTACATTATGAACTAGCTCACAAACTAAAAGTTCGTTTTCAATACTACTACAGGGGTAGAAACATCAATCAGGTCGAAATGTCATTTGAAGTACGTATATTTCTGGCACATTGTATATATTTTGTCCCAAAATACAGGGTATCAATCATAACATTTCCATATGTATAGTAATGGATTTTTTTTTATATATTTGACAAGTAACAAAGAAGCGTGCAGGCCACCTGGTGTTAAGTGATCACTACAGTCCATGGAGACCCACATTTAACCTCAAACAGAACAGAAGTTCTATCTAAAGTCATACGTAGACGGCACTACTTCTGAGGACTAGGACGATCGCTTCGCTGTGTCCGGCAACCGCACTTTTTCAACCGAAACACAGAAACTGCTTCACGGCGGATTAAGAACACGGCGATGGTACTTCCTCAGACGAACTATAGTTCCACCTATCGATCGATATAGTGATGATATAGTAAATAAATGCATAATTATAAGCTAATAAACAAATATAAAACATTGTATATACATCAAAACAACATATATCCGCACAAGACATACACCCTATCCCGTTCCCAACACAGCCTTACTATTATCTCGGATACATCTTCTTCGCCCGTCCACTCTGATCCTTGTAACAAGTGCACCTGGAAATTGTCGTGTATTATTTTGCCAAGATCGTGCACATTTGTAGAGGACAGTCGGTTCAATAAAATGAGAAAACAAAACTTTAACGTCTCGCTGGTCAACTGAATCTCCATCACTAAATGTATTCACTCTGTAGGTATATTAATAATGACAAATAAAAATAAAGCACATGCTATTTATTAAAAAAAGTGCTATTTTGTAACCTTATATACCAGCCTGCACTGTTTTTTTTAATGTTCCACTGCTGGGCATGGGTTCCTCCCACATACAACTCCAATGCGGATTGGTAGAGGAAGATATTGGTAACTAACTCTATAATTAATTACATAAAACCAAACCCACACAACCCACGAGTCTCATGGATACATAAAGGCGAGCATCCAGACCCAGAACAGGTTGAGCATGGACCTCTCTGTCAGACCGGAATGGTGACTACTGCGCCACCGAGTAGATACGTTTTTAAAATCAGTTAAAATAAAAAAACCCTTCATTCATAACCTCACATTAGGATGTATACCCTGTGTCGTGGGTATTGATATTCACAAGCCATTCACCCAAGGATTTGAGTTTGAGTTCAATTATATGGTGAATAACTTGGGTTGCTTTTAACCCTAAAATATACAAGATGCCGATGAAAAATCAAAACAGTTGTATTTTACCTTATACTGATTCATTGCAGCCTCCTCTTCAGCGAGGGCCTGTTGCCTGAGGGAGTCATCGATGAACAGAGAGCCATTCGCCTGGGAGTCGAGCCGCGCCGATGCGGCCGCGTTGCCGAACGACGAGGACGTGGAGGACAGAGCTCCCATCACGCTCGCCACGTTCTTTTGGGCACTGAAATAACGTTTATATTAGTGTTTAATGCGGGTCCGGAGCTACCAGCGCTAATCCTATTTCTGCCTTATTACAGCACCATTGAACACTGCTGTGTTCTGGTTTGAAAGGTGTCAAAGAAGAGACATTATTCAAGTCGTCCCAATTTAGTTTTTCCACTTGTGGTTGGACTTGGGTAAAACTTATGTTATTTGGGATTGGATTATTATTGTGATGTCCATACTGATAGAGACGGTGACCACTCCCCATCTGGTGGTCTGAAGGTCTTAATATTCTATGAAGTTCTATTCTAAACTATAAAGTTGTCATCAATTATCAACTTAGCTCACAGTCCAATACGTTGGCTCATGAGTTGACAGGTTTACACCTTAACACCATTATGGAGAAATTAAAAGCATGTTAGGGTTCCTCACAATGATTTAGTTCACGTTTTAAAGCGAGTAACAATTCATGTTTAGTACACATACGACCTACAAGGGTGGATTATTATTATGAAGAAACTTCTCAAACCTGGCAGTCTGAGTAGGAGTATTAGCAGCTGAGCCCTTCTTGCCCTCGAGCGTGGCCAGGTGACCCTCGAGAGCGTCCAAGAGGCTACTAGGAGCCTTGGTCAAGTCCGGGATGTCACCCTTGTCTATGCCCACGTTCTCTGCCACCTGAAAAAGTAGCTTCGTTTAATAACACCTTTAAAATAACTTAAAAAAATAATTATTGTAGACCAAAAAGAAGAAGAAAGAGTATTGGATAAATTGGGCTGAAACGAATCCATCTCAAGTTTGTGTGAGACCAGTATGGTAATTGCTGCGCCATGCGGGTCGACAATTAATCATTAAAAATACATTCTTAACAAGGGTTTCTTCCACATGGACACATGTCAGGACACTGAATTTAAAGAATGGAACAAAAGGATTATCACACTTTGGCTCTACCACTTTCACTATCTTCAAAAGATAATATCATCTTTCCCCAAACGATTCTCAAGGTGTCACTCCAGTGCAGAAGGTCGATATTGATTGAGACGATCGAAGGAGACGTAAGAACCGCAGTAAAACTTTCCAACTGACCTTCAAGAACTCTCCGACCCTATCCATCCTGATGAGGAACTTCTTATAGAGATCGAGAGCCTCGCGGCAATTCTTCTTGTTCATATCGAAGTACTTCTCCAGGAGATTGATGATGCCATCGTTGTAGCAAGCGAACAATCTGTAAATACAATGTTAAGACATTTAAAGTTGTTTAGTTAATTTGAGCTGGTATCGTAAGGTTCAGCATTTCATATTTCGCCGCTAAACAATCTTCAGAATTTAAAATTAATTTGAGAAATATGCTAAGCACAATGATAGGAAGCAAGCTAGTTATATCTCGAGTGTTTACACGGATAACACAGAAACCAAATTTTTCTTATAGCATAGAAGTTGGATACGAGGATACAGTCCATTTGATGGTAAATGGTCATGACTACCCAGGTACATTTGTAACCAACCCTAATAGGATTGAAGTCATATCTGAGAAGTAAGTTTGATTCTCTCGTAACAGTACCTCTCCCTCACCACATATTTCAATCCAGAACATAAAAGCCTTGAACACCGATGTTAAAGGAAGTAGGCTTAACGGTGGTACATCCGAAGCCAAAATACGATGTATTCTACAAACATATTTGACCTTTCAGCAATACTTATAAATTTTTTAATGTTTAATTTTTTGTTTTTTTTTTTATGTAAGAAGAGTAGCAAAGGAGGATGAAGACCACCTGATATTAAGTGGTGACTGCAGCCCATGGACAGCAACATTTAAACTATAACGGGACTGAACTCCTATCTGAAGGTCGTATGAAGATGCATTACTACTTCTTAGGACAAAGGCGGTCGTTTCGCTGTAAGTGTACCTGGCAACTACATGTATACAGCCAAAACACAAGAATTGCTTAACGGCGGATAACCAGGGCGGTGGTGGTCCCTCCCCGGACGAACTATAGTTCTACCAGCTATTTATTATTTCAATATCAATACTTCAAGTCAGTTTTTAGACACAGTTGTTCGGAATTTGACAAGAATTGCTGATCTTCAAAAGAGAGTTAGGGAGAGACAGATACCTGATGAGATCTCTGAACAGGAGCATGAAGCACATGTTAATTACACCATTAGTGAGATCATTGGCGGTGCAGTCGAACTCCAGCAGAGCGTCCAGCTGGGACTGCAGCACTGGCAGGGTTTTGAGCAGCATTTCTGCATTCATCATCCGCAGGGAGCCCTCCTCCTTGCTGTTGAGGGAGCGTCAATTTCAATGTAACACATATTTTTTGTATCAGGCAAGTCTGTAGAAAGGGCGTAGGGTGGTATATTGATTCAACTGTGTACGCTAAATAAATTATCGAAGAAATATAGCAACATGTTTTTTAAAGTACTGCGGGGTATTTTATTGACGTAAAGGATATATTATAAAAAAAAGCATGTGTGCACTTATGTATGCATATTAGAAGTGCTTCTTTGGCTTAATTCATAAAATATTGTTTTTATGTATTCGAATAAATTGCAAACACAGCAAACGACCAGAAGACAAAAGTAAATAGTACAAAAAATGTTAACAAAAAGACACCTAAAATAAAATAATAAATTATGTGTTACATCGTCGCGCGCAACTTCGTCCCACGCTAAAAATACACTATGATCTATTCCCAAATGCGCCCAAAGAAGTAAAACTACAAAGAAAAAATTGGTAGTACTTATGATTTATTTAGATGCTTTGACAGAGGTCAACGAGCAGCATTTAAATATATATTCTTTTTTACCGTACAGGTAGAATTTTATATTTCTATTTTATTATACTGTTAACCATACTATTATACTATGCATGATGTCCAGCGAGAATGTATTTGATGTTAAGTGGTCTTCGCCGTCCATATACATAGACATCACTAAGAGTCACCATATGATGTTGTTGTACATCTTAGATTAGCATCATCAACCCATTAATGTCCCATCACTGAGCGCGGGTCTCCTCTCAGAATGAGAAGGATCAGGCCATAATCCACCACGCTGGCCAAGCGCGGTTTGGTAAACTTCACACACCTTCAAGAATTCTACAGACAACTCTCAGATTTGTAGGTTTCTTCACGATGTTTCCCTTCACCGTTTAAGCAAGTGATAATTAACTTCTAATACCCACATATGTTCGAAAAATCAGAGGTGCGTGCGGGGTTCGAATCCCCGACCACCAGTGTGAGGCCAGAATCTTAAGCACTAGGCTATAACTGCTTTTTGCATCTTAGATACTACACCTTGTAATGTCTCATATGTGTTACCTTGTCTAAAATGCACCAGTTTCTTTATTTTCTGTTTCTTTATATTTGGTAGTACAGTTATTTTAAGTTCTATAGATTTTAATGTAATATGACAAAATCTTTTTTCTTTTTTTTAACTTACCCCCTCTTGACCTTGCAGAAGTCGAAGGCGACCGTCCTGTAGGACAGCGCCTTCTCATTGAGGTACTTGGCGTACCGCCGGATGAACGGGGACATGTCATATCCTGTTCACAAAGAGATGTTGTCAATAGGGTAACCACATTCTCTGTACCTACATAATGTCCCAACTTTCATTAAAACAGCATGGACATAAGCTTTAAGGTAACATGCTGCAATACTGTCGTCCATAAGCGACAATGTCGTTATATATCAAAAACACTTTTTCAGAGGCCATTCTTAAAAATTACTGCTACTTAGTAACCAGACGTCATAAGAGTTAGAGGCATAAAAAATAGATCTAGAACACTTTTAAATAATGGAACTTTTCATTCATATCTAACTGGTTACGAAAACTTCGAATTGTCAAAAACGGATAGATGTTAGATAATGGCATTTTAGCTTAAGGACGGCAGAATGACTTTGTAGGTGATTTTTATTTACTTCTAATTCAATATTGATCTTATCTTTTGAAAGTGGACCGGGTGTTTCAATTTCTTTAAGTATACAACCAAATCTTGATTGCCTAACTTTTCAAGCCTAGTTTAAACAGTAGTAAATGCAGTTATTCAAGACAGTACCTTTTAAATTATAGGCACTTGTCGATATGTACATAATTAAAAATTAAAATGTTTCTGGGTATGGTGCTACGTTACTCGATGACACTAAAAGCGGGTGCGTAAACGAAACGACAAATAAAAATCGTGCAATGATAGCGTGTAACAAGTTATTGTGCCTACCTAA
>DWKL01003189.1:0-11774 GCA_018249415.1 Phareas burnsi | reverse complement strand
ATAGCAGTCGTTAAACCCTATCGGAGGCCTTGTGGGCACTTTGAAAACATTCCAAACGGGTTGGTCACTAACGCGTATCTCCACCAATCCATATTGGAGCAACGTGGTGGAGTATTCTCTAGGCCTTCCACAGTTGTGGGGAGAGACCCGTGCCCAGCAGTGGGACATGAAATTTATTGGAGTCACAACTATATATAATTTATTTAACGGCAGTTTTGTTGTAACTATCATCGCGGAGTGAGGTTCCCATGATAAAAAATGATTCGCGTGACTGTTAATTTTAAACATTCATTTCATGCCATTTAGCTAACAGTCTTTGGGAAATTAAACATGGCAGATCGGTTCCCGTTAACATTAACAAAGCCAATATTTTTACTGGCTCTAATTATTATTAATATCGGCAGTATTCACTTCGAAAACTTAGAGTTACGTGGCTGGAAGACGAACTCCGGAACTCTAGTGAGTGAGAGACTTTGATTTCTACCATATTCATCATTAACCCATTACTGTCCCATTGTTAGGCACTGGTCAGATTTTATTTTTATGAGTACAGGCCTGCGTTTGACCGCAATCTCACCTGATGGTAAGTCAGATGTGGTCTAGGATATAGCGCGCTTCCCTGAAAGATGCCGGGTCCTTCTTGTTTTGAACAATTACCGGTTAGGTCGGAGAAAACAGATCTAGGCAGAGTTCTACTCTTTTGCGATTTCTAAAAAAAGGAGGAAGAAACTCGTTTGGCTCGAACCAATGGAATATGTACTAAGTAAGGGTGGTAATCTTTCGTACATCTGAATGTCAGATGGAGAAAGGGGACCGGTGGAACAGTTGTGCAAGGTTTCTCCTTTATTTCCCCTCAGGATGATAAAGGTCAGGGCATAATCCACTACTGTGGTTAAGATCAGATTGTTAGAACATATACCTTGAATAGCTTTTATGAAAAACTCTCAGGCATGTTGGTTATCTCACGATGATTCCCTTCGCCGCTAAGGTAAGTGATCATTATATTGAAATACGCTATATTTCGAAATATCTGTGATGCACGTCTGCGATTCTAACCCTGGACCGCCAGCGTGGGAGAGCGAAATTTTACCACTTGTAGTTCTTTACAATTTACTATCACTGAAAACAATTGATACAATAACGCTTTCTATCTTGATAATATTGGATGAGTTAACTATACACATACTTGCAGAAACCGTCCGTATAAGTTATAGTCAATATTTACTTACTTATTCAATACTTTATTTCTTCTATAGTAAAACAGGAGGTCTACCCTTTAATTCGGAAATATCTCTTTGAGACTTACCTGAAAGAAAAAAAAAATGTTTAAGTAATTTTAGGAGAGACAAAAGTACACATGATCAAAGTAACTAAAGTTTCATTCGAAACGTAACGAAAGTAAGTCCCGTAGTAGCTCGTTTAGGCCGCTTACACACTTCGTCCTTTGTGAAACACCTTTGGAGTGAAAACCATCTCCTCGTACGGTGATCAAACAAAATGTACGAAACGAAATCAACTCTATTACAAAACTGCAAAGAGACTACAGTACGTGTCAATGTTACCCAGCTAACAAATTGTCCAAAGCGATTTAAACTCTATACGTTACGACATAAAGTCGTTTGTAACTGTCGAGTATGCTGAAATGGTAGGCGACGGCGTCTCAAGCAAATCGAACCTTATCCCGTAGACAACAGGGGCGACAATTTGAGCATTGTTTAAGAGGATTTCACGTGCAGACAGGTTGAACGAAATCCGATTATGCGAGTAGGTGCCGTATACTGAAACGGGACAAATTTGACAGACTGTGAGAATATTCAGTGTGTTTCGAACGCCCAGGAAAAATACGTGCAAAGTATCTACGACCGACTTAACTAGACATTTATTGAAGTTATACTTGTTATGGCGCGATTGGGAAAACAGATCGGAATGTGTTTTTAACGTGGGATCAAGTTGCGCACGACGATGTAACACATAATTTATTATTTTAATTTAAGCGTTATTTATTAAAAATCTTTCGTAGTATATAATATTGTCTATTGGTCGTTTGCTTAGTTAACATTTGTTTGAAAGCATGAAAAAAATATTTTATTAATTACATCAAAAAAGTATAACCACTTAAGTTCGTACATATGTATGTGCACACACGCATATTATCAAATCGTCCACTAGACCTCCGACAAGGTTTAACGACTGCTGTCCTATGATAACAACCGGGGCCAAAAACTTAACGTGCCCTCCGAAATACTCATTATACGAAATGTAGCCACTAGCGGACACTAGTACCCCAGTTAAAATGGCTCCCATGTTATAGTTGGGTCACTATAGATCAGCAAGTACCTTTTTTATGTTAGAAAACTTAGCCAACGAGGGTGACGGCAACCTGATTTTAAGGGGTCACTGCAACCCGTGGACATCCACATGTGACCTCAAACAGTCGTGTATCCACATATCCAAAGACTTGTGTAGATGCGTCACCACTCCCGAGGACTAAGTCAACTTACTTGTAAAAGGCAACTACCTCTCCATCGGAAACACGAGAGCTAGCCTACTGGGAGAGTGAACCGGCGGACATAGCATATAGGCAATAGTTAATTATATTGCCCATCATTGGTCCGCGGTTTATTGTAATATTAATTGGCAATATAGTGGCGTATTGCGGGCGGATTAAATTTGTCATGCTACATGGTAATACTGCAGCGGATTTCTTTCATTGGGATTATATACGATACGATACGATACTATACGATACGATACTCTTTATTGTACACACACAATTGAATAAACATGGACAAACAAAAAAAAATAGAAGATAAGGTACAAAAGGCGTTCTTATCGCTATGCAACGATTTCTTCCAGACAAACTTTGAGAAGAGCACATCGTAAAAGACTATATGGTAGGGTGTACAAATAATATAGAAAGAGATATAAACATATATAAATAATATGTACTCAAAATATATAAAAATATACAGTTAGCAGATGAAAAATATGATGCGTATTAGGAAACTAATTATCGGTTTGACGGCAAAGAAAAACATCGCCAGGAAATGTACATGCCTTAGAGTATTCTGGAAAATTCTCAAAGGCCTGTGAAGTCTACCAATGTGCACTTGGCTAGCGTGATGAACTTGCCGAGCCCCACCCTTCTCATTCTGAGACTTCACGCACCTCCGACTACTTTGCTAAGCACACTAAAACGTGTATGTTTTATCACG
Source organism: Phareas burnsi (assembly GCA_018249415.1). Lineage (NCBI taxonomy): Eukaryota > Metazoa > Arthropoda > Insecta > Lepidoptera > Hesperiidae > Phareas > Phareas burnsi. Next base: position 8,559 of record DWKL01003189.1, on the reverse strand, counting down.
ATGTTTTCCTTCACCGTTAAACCAAGTGATAGTTAATTTTTAATATCTGCATAACTTCGAAAAATCAAAGGTGCGTGGCGAATTCAGACCCCGTACACCCAGCGTGATATGCCCGAATCTTAACCGACAGAATACAAACATTTTCAATTTCATTCAATATACAGGAAGGTAATTTCGGTTACCATCCACAATAAATGTTACGTAACATTCCACTCCACAATAACCCATAAACACAATCGGAACGCAGTCGTAATTCAAATCGGACAAGTCAATTTGTCCGGTATCGGAAATAGTAGTGGGCGCACACCGTCCGTCTTGTTGACGGTAATTAAGCGTCGCGGCGGATAGTTTCGGCGGTTGCGTATTATTGCGTAACTATATCGTGTGACGTTTGCACTTTTTGAATCAAATTTAACGTTAGTGGATCTGTGTAATTAGTCCATCGATCCGCACTGGAGCAGTGTGGTGGAGTATATTTCAAACCTCTCCCAGGTGTGACGAAAGAACCGTGTCCAACAGTATGAAATAAAAAAATATGTGTAATTAGTCATCTATCAATCCGCACTGGAGTAGCGTGGTGGAATATGTTCCAAGTCTCTCCTAGGTGTGACGACAGAACTGTGTCCAGCAGTAAGATATAAAAAAATTGTATAATTAATCGTCCATCAATCCGCACTGTAGTAGCGTGGTGGAGTATGTTCCAGGCCTCCTCCTGGTGTCACGAGAGAATTGTATCCAGCAATTCGACATAAAAAGTGTTGCAGACAAATTATTATTTGCATCAATCTATTTAAAAACCAGAATACTAGAAGTTCATTCAACAATTACGACCACTTATATAAATATGTCCAGGGTTAGAGACCCGCACGCACTTCTGATTTTCTGAAGTTATACGCGTATTTAAAACTACTTTTTTTATGTTGTAACAGATGCAAACGAGTACGCAAGCCACTTGATGTTAATCGGTCACTGTAGCCCATGTACATCCACATCTAACTTCGAACAGTACTGATGTCTTATCTGAAGTCGTACGTAGATCCGTTAGTTCTTCTCAGGACTAAGATGATCATGCCTTGCTTTAAGTCTATCTGACAACCATACTTCTCTAACAACTAAAACATAAGAATTGCTTCACGGCTGATTGTAAGTACGGCGGTGGTAGTTTCCCGAATTAATTATAGTTCTACCACCTTTTATTACCGATCAATCCGTATTGGAGCAGCGTAGTGGAACATGCTCCAGGCCTTGTCCAATTGCGAAAAGACCAGTGTCCAGTAGTGAGATGTAAAAAGGGTTATAGCTCAATATCTCGAGTTTTATTTTAAAATTACAACAACCTTTTGTAGATATATTGTTTTCTTATCTTTTTTCATCCGCCAGTCACCCGGTGTACTTAACGGATTTGATCCTGATTCCGGGGCGGATCTGTTTGCGCAGGTGAGTTTGTTTATTTTAGAGTAAGTAGGGGAACCTACTTACCATAGAGTCTACAGGAACAACTTTTCAGTAAGACTATTGCAAAGTCAACTTCAACTTCGAATATTGAAATCAAATTTGTAAGTGACATGCGTATTAAAAGATGCAAAAGAGTATGCAGACGATCTGTTGTTACGCGGTCACAGTAGTCCACGGTCGCCCACATTCAACAACAACCCTAAGAAAATTAAAGTCCCATCTGAGGTCATACCTAGAGGCATTTGTAATGCTGAGGACTAAAATAGTCGTGTAGTGTAAGTTTATCCGACAACCATACCGAACCATAACCAACCATACCTCTTCAACCGAAACACAGGTATTGCTTCACGGCGATGGTACGGCTACAAGCGATGCGACCATTTTAGTGCTTAAACGTAGTGACGCATTTATGGACGACCTCAGATAGGCTTTCAGTCCTGTTTAAAGTTCGATGTGGGTGTCCATCTGTGCTTTATGCGTGAATACACAACGTTTATACGTGATAATCATAAAAGAAAAGGTACAAAACATAACCAAAACAAAAATATTTTGTTTTCCACATCACAGTACTGAGTAAGTAATTAGAAATTAAATGTACTGATCTATCACACAACAAAAAAAAAAAACAAAAATAATAAATTAAATATTGAAAATTCTAAGACAATTCGCAACAATGTAATCGAATCCAAATCGCTGAAAGATTGTAACGTTGGCATTCAGATCAATGTGAATTTAACCCAAGAGCGCATTGCGAATGTTAAAACTTAAAAACAAATCCGATACGTACCATGAATCAACGGGAACGAGGTAATTCCACCAGTTCCACCGCCGTGGGATAGAGCGGAAACGAAAAAGATTTATTTTTCTATCAATATAAATGTATTATTGCGTTTCTTTCGAGCGACGATAAACTAGTAATGGAATAAGCACGCCGAAGATGCAGTGCGATTTGATTTATTTACGAAATGTTGGCAGAAGATATTGAATTTACTCCGGATAAATTTCGCAATTTATACTCACTACATTTTTGTATTGAATAACACAGCCCTAGATTTGACATTAAAAATTAACAATACGAGAAATAAAATGGGTAATAGAATAAAGAAATGAATAAGTGGGAGAAAATATTGGATTTGCTCCGGATAAATTTCTCAATTTATACTCACTAACATTATTATATTGAATAACATGACTATAGATTTGACATTAAAAAAAAAACACGACAAATAAAATTGATTAGAGAATGAGAGAGAGAGCGATGAATGAGAAGAAGCGAATGAATGAAATTACAATTTTTTATGTTTGAAGCGTAGCAAATTAGCGTGCAGGCCATCTGATATTAAGTGGTCACTGCAACCCATGAACACACATCTAACCTAAAACAAAGCTAAAGTTCTATCTAAGGTCTTACGTAGATTCGTTGCTACTCCTGAGGACTAAGACGGTCGCTTCGTTTCGCAAGTGTGCCCGGCAACCGTACCTCTCCAACCGAAACACAAAAATTGCTTCACGGCGAATTACAAGGGCGACAGCGGTACGGACGAACTATAATTCTACCACCTATCAATTTATCTGTGTGATTGGCAGATAAAAGTGACGACGTAAAAAAGGACTGAAACATATCTAAAGTCTAAAATCAATCACTGACTGTACTACCAGTAGTCAACAAGAACAATATAATAAAAGTATTAAAATTGTTACATAACATTACATTACACTGCTAGACAAATGTGTTGTGGTCTCTTCCAATGCATCGAATCCGATTTATATGCGGTACGTGATTTGACATCGAAATGTTAGGCTACATATTTTATTACCGTAAGATAGGAAAATAGTAGTATTGTTATCATTTAGTAGTAAAGTATTTTTTTTACAATGTCTTATTTAGGGAATGTTTCGTCGAGATCTGTTTTGTCGTCCACCGTCCGTCCGTCGATAGCCAGTAGAACTATCCGGGGATGTACCACCGCAGCCCTTATAATTCGCTGTGAAGCAATTATTGTGTTTCGGTTGGAGGCTGAGTACACTTACAGCGAGGCGACCGTCTTAGTTCTCAGGAGTGACGCATCTACGTATGACCTTAGATAAAACTTCAGTTTTGTTCGAGTTTGGATTTGTTGCATGGGCTGCAGTGACCATTTAACATCAGGTAGTCTGCACGCTCGTTTGCTACTCATAAAACATAAAAAACGCAAACAGACAGACAGTCAGTTGTATTATGCTGTGAGTACATTTGACATCGACATAAATAAGCATTAACATATACTCTATAATGATAAGAATGCAGACAATAATAAGTAAATTTGGAAAATAAATCTTAAAGCAAACACAGATGTTTATGCAAAAATAAGTACGACCGCATCTTCAAAGTCGAAATTGATAATGACCGTCGCTATTAACTGTGAAAATGTCTTAACCTTAACTCACCTTACAACGCCAACCATAAAACGAATACCTCGCACTGAACTAGTTTCCATAACTTTATATAACGTTGCTCACAAACTACTGAGGTCGGCCGTGCATCTTTTGTCGGATACCCCGCGGCAAAATATAGAGGCAGTAATACGAAATTTATTGAAAAGTGTAGCATTATACAGGTAATACGTAATAAAACCGAGCGAAATATTCCGAATGAAGATGCAACTTTCAATTTTCGAATAAATCTGATCTAATGATATTGGATAAACATTCTATAGCGAATACAGATTCAACTATTTTTATTTGATCTGTGATTTTTTCGCGAAACGTATAGGAAAAACTGCACCGATAACGAATTCGTTAACTGCAACAAATGAAGTATGAGAATATAAGTTTTTTTTACTTTAAATTAATAAATGACATTATCTAAACTGGAGAAATGGAATTGAAATGACGACATAGTAATCTCAGTTTGTTTAACATATGCAAAACCAAAAGAAATGAAAGCGGATTGGACGCTGATAACTTGACACTAACTTCAAAGTACATAAGGACATAATACTAAAAAATATTGGAATTTTGTTAACAAATGAACAGTAAGTCAATCAACAATAAGTTTTATATAAAATGAGTATAGTAACGCATTATTTTATATTGTGAAATATGTTTACAGATCAAATTTGCGTTATTATAATGTTTTAAGTCAATCATGCAAATCCACAAGCGAAAGGAAGCAAAAGCAGATTTGAAATTTAAAACCGATTACAGACTTCAAAGTCTGGAAATACTTTGCAAAGCGTTGGAACTAGATTTACATATTTCTTCCCCGCCTAGAGCGACAGAAACTGTCTTTGGAATTGAAAATAATCTAAACACAGTCACATAAAGTGCTGAAGAAATGCGGAATTGCATTCATTACTCCGGTACTTAGTCTGTGGGAAACAAAAACTCGAGAGAAATTTTATTGCGCCCAGAAACACTAAAGGAGAGATTAATTGTGCAGCCAGAGAAAAGAGCGCTTCGAAAGAGAACGTTGAAAAAGCAACTTTCCACTGTTGCACTGAAACAATGCAGAAAAAAGTACACTGACACTTGGGTCGCCGGCCAGTGGACAAAACGAAACATTCCATTTGCCGTATAAAGAAACAATGGTAATTCGTATCTCGAACAGATTCAAATTTGGAGCAGAATCCGTTGGAATTTCAAATGGGGTCACCGGATTGGATAGAGTCGCGATATCGGCTAGTTCCACGTATGTGGGGAGATTCAGAGAGGAAGCTGCATCTTTGAACTCATGGTTCGATGCACACACGGCGAATTTACCGCACGATTAAATTTCCACATTTCGACGGGACTTTCATAAATTATGCCGTAATTCGTTCAGATATTTCATCTTTTCGTCGCGTCGTGTGAGTAATGGAGTTTTAATTCAAACCGAAGTGCTTATAGTGTAGTGTATTTTAACGTCACATTTATCATTACTTTTTGAATAAATACAATAAATAAATAATATAAAACGATATCATATATTACAATGTTTACCTTTAAATATTGCTAATATTCCATTCACAATTTTTTTTTGTTATTTTAATATCTTTTTTTCATAAAAATACATTAATAATCATTAAATATATAAAGAACAATATTTATACATACAAAAGAGAAACGAGATATTTTTGAATAAAGCTTCTGGCAATCTTTGGAATTTGGTAAGCAAACAACTATATGAATACAATCAAACTTTAGAGTTTATAATAAGGATATGCAATTTATCTTTTATTGGGTATAGATTTTTTGTTCCAAAAAGGTACACTCAAAGCTTATAGACAGAGGTGTATATTTTTTTTTATGTTAGAAGAGTAGTGAACGCGCAGGTCACCTGATGTTAAGTGTCCACTGCATAACATGGACACCCACATTTAACCTTAAATTGGTTTGAAATCCTTTTTAAGGTCGTATGTACATGCGTTACTGCTCCCGAGGACTAAGACGGTCGCTTCACTGTAAGTGTACCCGACAACCACGCTGTCTATCTGAAACACAAGAATTGCTTTAAGGCGGATCATGAGAACTAATATCTACATTTTCTAATTAGTCTCACTATAAGTAGTATTATTTAAACAAATATCGTTCAGTGATCTCCTGATGGGCTAGAAATTGCTGGCGTGAACGAGCGTAATGTTAATTTTAAACGTCGTTAGACTGTCTAAACTGAGTCCGGATATCGAGTAATTGTATTACTATGTAAATGTCATCGCTTGATTGTCTTCGTAGCGCATGATATTTTAATAGAATGTGCACACGTTACAAGAGTAATGGCAGATAATGGATTTGAGATGATGTTATCGTTACGTCACGCTGTGTATCCAGGGATTGAATTCAGCACGCACTTGTTTTTTTGGAGTCATTTAAATATTAAAATGTAATGGTCACTTACTTTAACGGTGAAGGATAAAATCGTGGCGAAATCTACACATCTAAAATTTCTTTGTAAAGTCCACGCAGGTGTATGATGTCCGGCAATTCGCACTTGACCAGCGTGTATCTACGGCCTAACTTTTCTTATTCTGAGCGAGGACCCGCGCCCAGCTGTGGGACATTAATTAATGGGTTGATGATGCTGAATAGAGACTATTTTACATTTAGGGGAACAACTTAATAAATTTTCTATCGCCGCCTTTAAAATCGGATAATGGAATTTGTATGTTCATAAATTTTAATAAACCCAAGTCTTGTCAACTTCATCTGTTCAAACAAGACGAATTTCATCAATCCAAACACAACAAAACGACTCTGAAACCTTTAAGAAACAAAATTTGATTAGATGAAAATCAGAAAAGCCGAACAAAACGAATCTACGTTAAACAATAATAACAATCTAACGCTTGAGAATCTGCTATATGGCGAATTAGTACACACAATCCGAAAGCATCTAGTAACGTGGAACGGTGCATCGTAGCTAAACTGAAGCGGACACTCGTCGTGGTGCTAATACGAAAGGCAGTGTCGGGCAAACAATTTAATGTCGCGTGCATTAGTGCCAGTCATTAGTGAAGCGTCGAGTTACAAGCAGCAAATGACTCGACACCTAATTGTTTGAGCTCAGGAATTCTAATATCGAATTGTCTAGTGTATTTAATGGGGCGCAGACCATGTGTATATTTCAAAGCAAATCGACCTATTTAAATTGATGATGATGTCTAATGAATTAGAAGGGAAGTTGAATTATTATACACAATTAATTGTACTGATGAGGACAATATATTTTAGCGACAATTTTAGTCAGACACTGAGCACGCCCGATTCTGATGTGCATTATGCGCGTATTGTCAGTTGATCGAAAGTACATGTATGAATTTGTTCAAAAACATTTATAATTGATATATCTTCGTTGAAGAGCAGTGACAGCCTAGTCGTAAGTGTCCGGTATATCAGGCTGGAAGTCTGGAGTCCGAATTCCGAACACATTAAAATTTTTTTGAAGTTATGCGCGTTGAAATGAATTTGAAATTTATCACTTGCTTTAAGGGTGAAGTGAAACATCGTGAGGAAACATACACGTTTGAGAGTTCTCAAAGGTGTAAAGTCTACCAATTCGTACTTGGCCAGCGTGGTGGACAACAGCCTTATTGTCCTTATTCTAAGAGATGACTCGTGCCCAGCAATGGAACAGTAGTGGGTAGATGACGAGGGTGGTATCTTCGGTAATTTAGCTCACCGTCCTATAAAAGGTGAAAGAAAAACAAAACAAAATGTAGTCAGGCACTAAACAGATACAAAGTAAGACCCACTTGAAAGCGTCGAATTCAAGTATAATGAGCAAAAAAAGGTCGACGATCACGGGAGGAGAGGGGATAGGTACTTAATTCGTGCAAAACGGGCACCGTTTACGTTTAATGACGCAAAATCGACAACGATACCGTTTGACGGCGGTGAAAAACACTGGAATTTTTTGCTACCGACAAACTTTTACCGCGTAAAAAAGAATTAAGTGACAACAAAGGAGGAGTTGCCTGAGGTTCACAAAAAGCGCGAACTCGCTACTAAGTCACTTAAAGTCAGTTAATAAAAAGGAAGCCAAGGTTGTATGTACCCTGAATGTTCCTGAAAAACTCTCTTGTAATATTTCATTAACATTAACTTAAAGGCAGACAAGTTTTGAAGGCGTTTTGGGTTCGTAATGAACATACACAAGATATCGCAATTTATAATAAGGAAAGTGTATAATTTATTTGTAATAAGTCTCTGCATACTAAGATTCCGAATTAATGACGTAAGTTCATAAAATTTAAGACAAAAAAGATATTAAATATATGTAGATTTATCAATGACTTATCAAAATTCCAAAAGCACGAAATAAAAGAGATTTAAGTAGCAAATAAGTAAAACGTAAACCAATTCAGCACTTATGCCGAATGATGTATCCCTATTGGGTTCGTCCATAAAGAGGACTAATCCCCAATAAGGGGTTGGCGGCCTTAAGCCATAAGCGTACAACTGAGGATATTTACAAATGCGGAATAAATACGACCCCAATTTTACGAACGGCGCCACGGTCGACGCTAATGCCACAGAGGGATGGAAATAACAGGGATAACGAAGACTCTGATGATGGATGGGTGTTTGAGTGGATTTTGTTTCTGTGGCACACGACTTCCTAGAGTAGAATTATAAGTATCATTGGTT
>DWKL01003188.1:0-11775 GCA_018249415.1 Phareas burnsi | reverse complement strand
AATATCATAAATATACTATACATTACAAACTTAAACATAATTAAACTTTATAATATTAAAAAATATGTAAATTAGATTAGAATTAGATTAAATTAAAGAGGTGGGAGGGAATCACAAACTTTGTGACGTCACGTCTAAGTAACAAATAATTTATTTTTATGTAATTGAAGCAATAAGGGAAGTTACGATCCAACTAATATTAAGTGGTTACTATCGCCCATAAACATTATTCCGTAGCCAACCCCAAATAGGATAGAAATTCTAATTGAGGTCAAAATGTGATATTTAGTCTCACGTCCATAGTTATATATTTTGTTTGTAACAAAACTGCAAAAGCATACACGATCTCCATGACAATGTAACAGTTATTTTCAACTATATAACTTTTCACTCTGATGCTGAAGAGGCACATTAGCTTAAATAGCATCTGCGATGTACCAATGTTCGCAAAATGACAAAAAAACGTGCGACCATAAAGGCATTTGGCTTCGAGAGAGATGCGCTACGCGTATTAAGTTCCAATTGAAAGCAATATGTACCATTCTAGCCAAATTTCTGGATATATTTAAGGCTGGCTCGGAAGGAACCAGTTGTTGGCGTGGCTTCTATAATTGTATTATAAATTCTATAATAGGTAGAAAACACCTTTAGCTTCTTCGAACTAAATTCCGAGTAGCCCGTCTTACCTCGACTGTATCACTGCTTTCATCCAATTCTTGACCTGGTGCATTGACCATGCAACACGATTGATACTACTAATGGAGAAAAACGAAACATTATGAAAAGTGGCTTCTCAGGATTGATGCGGTATGCAAAATGCAAGTTTTTACGCCGACAATTTGAGAAAAGGTTTCTCTTTGGAATAATTCCTACAGATACTCTATATTTTGATCGAACGACCACAGGACACGACGCGAACAATTTGACAACTGAACTATAAACATAGACGTTTAAAGTAAACACATATACATTTATTTTATTTACGCTAGCACGCCACGGGTGCTCCCATACTTTTTTATACTATAAATATAATCTACTTAAAATGAAGTAGATAACCGCAGACGTCGCCATGTCTTCCCGGTGACCCCCCTTAAAAGATGTATTAGCCTTCCTTGTAAAGCCTAATTTAGCGCAGTTGTAGCTGAATATGAAAATTGGAATTCAGAGTTTGGAATTCCATGCACACCTAATTTTTTTTTTATTCCGTATGTACATATATTAACAATTAATTATCATTTACTTTAAAGTGAAGAAAATGTCCTCAAAGGTGCCTGAAATCCACTAAACCACATTTGGTCAGGGTGGTGGAAAATAGTCTAAGAATATTTTTCATTCCGAGGTCTCACCTGGGCCCTGTAATGGGACAGAATATATAGGTTGACAATAAATAGCCTTAAAAAAATCTATAATTCTTTGGGTGCAGATGTGGGAAGGGAAGTTTGAGCTTGAAAAAAAAAAGTACCATTCTTATTTAACAAAATGATTCTAGTAGATACATTTAAGAATAAAACACAGGAGCAATCGAATTTATACGTATACATTACATTGTAAATATACTTCTAAAAGTAAAACAGACTGACTGACAGACAACACATAGCTTAAACCAGTAGGTAGAAGCATGAAATTTGTGAATTAATTATATAATATCGATAAGCCCTAAAAAGGGTTTTTGAAAATTTATTCCTCATCCCGTCGATTTCCCCGTTAAATACACGAATGATAAAAACTTTTAAATATTTTATTGATGCAAATCAAATTTGGAAATACAAAATTATAGAAAAAAAAAAGTAAACGATACCATATTGAATTAAAACCTGTTTTATTTTAGATATAAACTAGTGATTATATTATTTCTCATCTCAATTGTATTGTATGTAAAATAATTTATTCCATTTAGCATAGAGATACATGTAACAATATTACGATTTAATATTCGATTGAATAACTTATTGTAAAAAACATTGACTTTTTAAATATTGTAATATAATAGTATTTATGTTTTTTTGAGATAAAATTCATTGAATAATATATATTGTTTTACATATTCCACGTCCTAATTTCAATATTTGTAGATTAATAAATGAAATAAAAATCATTCTTCGGCAACACAAGACATGTGTTGCCGAAGAAGGAGTAATAGAATTCCAATATTTCGAGATTAAGAAAAATGAGTATTGCATTTTATTTTCGATCTGATCTTAAATCTTCCATAAATCTTGGCATTAAAATAATCAACAATTTATTATTTGAACATGACAACAGTCAAGTAATATACCTGTGACGCGCTCAATTTACATAAAGAAAATCAATATCCAATGTGCGTGGGAGGACGTAAACGTTGTAGGCCTTGGCTGAAACCATCGTTATTATATCGTTTGGATTTTTACGCGTCGGTAGCAATGTCTACTCTATATTAGATGGACTACATCGACATTTACTATATATGGATTATACGATATAGAAACAGCAAATTACTGATATACCTATAAATTATTTTGTAACCCTTTATAAAATAAATAAAAACGAAACTTATATGGACCAATACGGCCAAGTCAAAGATATTAAATGAAAAACACACAATTACTTGCAACATCCAAGAGGGGACAGATAGTGTTAGGACGATTGTTACAACATTTGCACAAAAATAACGTTAATAACAAGGTGCATATAAAACGAAGATGGGACCGCCGCCAGCCACAGTGATCATAACCGTTGCATGATAGCCGTCGTCTTATTCGGAATTCACTGCACTCTATCACAAAGCACGTATTGAACAAGCACTAAACACAATTTGCCACTTCACTTATGTCACTGTACCGGTAGAATTTCCCACTGCAATCCAAGTAAATCACTGCAATCCATTAGGGATGCTCGCAGGTTCACTGTCATGGCGGCGGCGGCACCGATACTGTTGTGCGAGGACTAATGACGGACATGCTTCAACTAGTTACTATTTTTGAATTCCAATTATCACAGCGTAACAAGCATAAAGCGAATTTTAATGTGGGCAGTTTAATTGGTTCTTGATTAAACATTATGTATCAGATTTGAATAAGAAAGAACCACGAAAAACAATGAGCGACAATTACCGTCATTAGGCACGTCGCAGCGAAATACACATATGACTATCTGCATGTATTATAATATTCAAAAAACTTAAATACGAGTGGGTACAGATGAATTTATATAAACATTTTATACATTATTGACATTAATACATATCCTAAAATAATTAAAATTATACCACAATTCAAACAGTTCAATAAAAAGGATGAATCAAAAAGAAACATGCAAAAAATATTAATATAAAATGTCCATGATCTATTTGTTATATATAGCTTCAGAAAAAATATTTTCTTTCATAGTATTACATTTTGTATATTGCATTTATTGTCTTAAAACGATACTTAATATAAATGAATATGACATACTTAAATGAATTAAATATTCTATTCAAAATTTAAACATAACTCAGGTTACATAATTAAATTCACGTCAACTTGTAATTTGGTCCTAAACTTAAAACAGTAGCATTGTGTACCACACTAGTATTAGATAACAGAAGAAGCATTTATAATACTTGCAGATAGCAATTGTAGCAGAACAAAAAGATTACTTACGAGAGATGGTAGCGCGAAGCAGTGACAGGAGCGGGTGTAGAGTTCACGGAGGATGAAGAACCTGAGTAACCCGAGCCGGCAGGTGACGAGCCGGCCGAGGGCGCACCCGCGGCCGATGGTATCGCAGCTGGCTCGTAATACTCAGTGGTGAGAGTACGTTCGTCCAGCACGTGCTCCACGTTATGTGCCTTTGATGCAGACTTGATGTCCATAAATGCAACCGTGGCACAAACACCGGTAGTCGCGCTCCCACTCGCACCCGCACTTGCGTTTTCCATGCGACCCAATAACTTGACATTCTGGACTCGGCCATAGCTGAAAGAAGAGAAACCGATGAGAAAAGGAAAAGCCTTAATCGTCCATTGTTGAAACCATCAGAGTAAAAGGTGGTAAAGTATCAACTAACTAAAGTAGGTAATAAAATTTCAAGTTGCTATGCAATTCTTGAAAAAAAATGACACTCTCTGTCCCAGTATCCAACCTGGACATAGCGTCTAAAAAAGGGGAAACGATTGTTTTTTTTTTTCGGATCAATCCCTGAGAAAACCTAAGAAAAACTGCGAGTCGGACTCGGGCACTTAATGCTCCTTGCCTACCCAAACACTATTTCTGGTATGTATTTATAAAAGAATGCGTTTTCTCTTATTTTACTTAGGATCCTTAGCGTGAGTCCGTGAGATAATAAAAACTGGTCTTATAATCATAAAAACTTATCTGTTGTTTTACTTTAGACTGTGGACTAATCACGTTTATTGCGATGACGCTTGTATGTATCATCTGCGATCTGCTTTGTTACAATAGACTAAACACAAAAACATTCCTAGTGTTGGGACGCCTACATTTTTTTCCTTTGTGTTTTTTTTTATTTGTTAAGATATCCGCCATTGTTCAAAACACAACTCTTTAAAAGTAGTATACATGGAAGGACGATGTAGGCTTAGTAACAGGGTACCATACGGGGAACCCTAAACAAAACACATTTTGTTTTATGAGATAATGATGATTCCTCTTTCATACATTTTATTTAAAAAATATCTCACTCTCTTATAAAAAAAGAACTATCTAAAATGCTATATTAGTTTAGAAAGATACAATACAAATATTTTACTTAAATTACTACATAAATAAAGATAGTGTGTCGCAGGATAAATAACTTATGTGTTTCTTTGTTTCTTTTATTTATTTATTAAACAGAAAACCCATCAACCATAAGACCACAATACTTTAATTTCATCCTTTTATCGAATGTCATTCCAACAACGCTGATACAACTTTAAATTCTTACATAAAAGCCTAAACACTAATTTCGGTATGTGTATATGGTAAACGTTATTCCTCTATTTAACCCCGACAACTGACGAATATTCAAAAATTAAATCTAATGCTCTCCTACGTTATATAAGGCATTTCTGTCCAAAATTATACGTTTCTAGACCTAACCTAAGTTTTGGGGCTCTGTTAGACAATTTTAGAACTTTATTATAAAGTAGATATTTTTGAATTAAAAACTGGCATTGCACTAATAGCCAGTAGCGTAGATAATGTAAACCTGAATTTATTTTATTTATTTTTCAGGTTATCGAAATCGTATCTTAATATTCAATGTACACAACAATGTAAACAACACATAAATGTAAATTATAAGTATTCCGTTTTTTGCCATTTCGCCACGGAACCATATAAACTATGTAAAATTTTACTCAACACACAAAGGGCGGTTTGATATAAAAACTCAAATACCCCCCTGCCAAAATCGCCGCGTAATGAGGAGATAATATGAACTTGAAATTTTAAGAACGTTCGATATCACATTTCCTGTTTAATTCTAGATTTCATGCATAAGGATATTCAGTAATTTGTAGCATACCACTTGCCACAGGCCACAGGAATAAATTTTGGGTGAACCACCTTATCACTATATTGACACGAGTCTACGTTAATAATATCATCACTATAAAATACAAACGTAAAGGTATCACGTAAAGCTGGTAGTTACCGATATTGTAAGTAAACTACATATTATAGTATAATTTCAAATGTGATCAACTGAATTAAAAATCGAATGTGAATATATAATAATTATATAAAGTAACGAAACATATTATCAGTCACTCAGATGGTATAAAATAAAATCGACCCTACGATAATTAACATAACTTGTGAATATATTGTTTTTAATTTGACTGACTTGTAAATTTGATAAATGTAAGTATCACAAACAGCCAGGTATTATCGTTATTTAAAGATTAATGCAGTTTCTTTCATAGAACATATTGTTATCATAATAAAAGACACGTACTAATGCGTTCGTTGCAATATACTTTTTACCTGTGACGTGTTTTGACATGTTTCATATGTGGCGAATGGCGATACACGACTAATGTGGTTCTGTACGAACATTATATTGTTCGAGCCATGGAGCAACTTAGCCGGCAAGAGGAAAACGAGCTCAGTTAGAATCATTCAATTAACCGCTTTACATGCAAATTGATATGCTGATGTATTGTATTGCGTTGTGATGTGATATATTATGCAAGAGTGACTAACTTGTTCTTACTTTCTTATATATGTGAGAGTATTAACCATCTACTTGTTATTATTAAAAAAGGTCAACTACAAATCAAGACCCATACCAATAGACTTCCTAAACAAATCAATGGGAATTTTGATCACAGTAAACTTACCAGTGAAACTCTTCATAAGAAACATCAAGTGGTGCTACCTTAAAGTAAACCTAATAATAATAATAGTCTCTTCACTTGTATTGTGCCTTTAAATCCAAATGTGTCCAAGGCTAGGCTTTATGAAACCAGTTGGGTTTCATAAATTTCATCAATACTTTTACCTTATTTTCATTAAACTTATTTAAAATATTAATTTATATTAAAATTACTATAAATATAATTATGCACAAATTGTCGCACCGCCTTGAAAACGCGCGTTCCACATTTTGAATACATAAGCACAATCTCCACTCCCAGATCATTTTACTCCTAAGGTCGTCGGCACTCTGACAGATTTGACCAGCCCATAGCTACTTCAGTTTTGCCAGCATTCAAATACATATTCATTCATACTGGATCTTATTCCTTGAAGGATTAGTATGTCCCCCTGGTTTACGCCTCTATGCAATTGGAAAAGTTTTGTTTGTTTTTTGATTTGGAAAAACATTGCTGCGGCGTCATATAGACGTCTCAGCGCATTGATGTATCCGCCAGTCGACCTGACATCGTTGAAGACACTCCTAAACAGCCAACCCCAAAATACTTCAATCGAGTCAAACGCATTCAGATAGTCCACAAAAACGAGCAAACACAGGGGCTAATTTCACTTTTCAGTTTTCCGTACTATCTCAGGCGCAATATATGGATGTAGTGTATGGTAGCAAAGTCTCTGCAAAACCCCGTCTACTCTGATACCTAAAACTTGTCAAGTCTTTTGCAAGTCGATTCGTAATAACCCTAGATAAAAAAACTTATACATGTAGGTCAGGAGCAAAAGCAGGAATATACATATATTATATTGATTTTTAGTAACAAAAAAACTACAACTATTAGGAAGGAAATCTCCAATAATTCTATACTAGTAAAATTAAGCTATAAGACTACTAGGAATGGACCCAAATGAATCTTTTGAAATTAAGAAATTAAGCAGAGTCTATAATCGACTTTTCGTAGGAGGTCGTCAGAGTTAGTCTTACCAGTGCTCGGTGCAAAATTTACCAAAATAAAACAACTTTTAAGCTCGTACCTCCTTCGGCACTGCGATCGTAAAGATACCTGAAAAACCTGCAGCCTATGCCTACGACCTCAGCAGTTGCACCCTCCTATGGACTCTGAAGGAGCACTAGACCATTTATTGTCGCAGCGAAGATGTCACAATATGATTGTGCATATTAATAATTAAATCTTTATTTGAGACGAAAACCTAAAAGAAGTAAACACTTATACTTCTAATTTATACAAATACCTACATTAAACTGTACGAGATAATCTTTGTCAACGTGTTGACGTAAGGATAAAAACTTTACAAGTAACATAACTTTATCATAAATCTGTTATTGTCAGATTGCTGGACCAGAAGCTACTCTCCGAGTGAAAAGCGTTAGGATGGTCCACCACGCTAGCCGAATGCGGATTTGGTAGATATCACACACCATTTGCAACTTTGTAGAGACCTCCGAGTCATGTGGCTTCCTCACGATGTTTGTCTTCATCAATCAAACAAGTAATCATTAATTTCTTATACGCAAATAACGTCGTAAAACCAGATACCTGGAAGTTGAACCCCGTGAGACGCCGAAGTTTTACCACTATGCTAAGTTCCTATTGATAAGCTAAAGAATTTTCAGTTCGATTAAAGATTCATTCAAGAGTACAATTATCATTATAAGTAGGTAATATTTTTCATCCGCATAAATCTATGAAATAGCCACGGTGTCACTCAACTGCCTGAATCTTAGTTTGAACTTGGGATGTTGATCCCAATATCTCTCTAAATCAACATTTCTACATTGGTTTGTTCGAAATAAAATACAAACAATCTAGATTAGCGGACTGTTTTAATCCTCAACCCATCACTGTTCCACTGCTGTCCCTCTGTATATAATCAAGTGATACATTGAAACTGACCAAGTACGCAATATACAAGATACTGATAAATTCTAAAATCGATAAGGTGCTAGTAAATCTGGAAACAATACCACTACAATTCCATGTATTACATACATATTACCTACATTGGGACACTAATAGCTGTTTCTTTCAATTACTAAAGTCTACATACCTGGACTATGCGACGCATACTCACAATTTTCTTTTTCATATCTTGATGCACATGCATGCATGATTAGTACTATTTTCACGTGTCTTTTTGATAAAAGAAAAGGTTAACCAGAGCACCAGCTCTGGTTAACCTTTTCGGACCCAGAGGTACGGCATTTGGGTTTACCAAATCGTCTTCCAAATTTCCTGAGAAGACCTGGCTCACAAGCTCCCCTGGGGGAACGGACAGCTTTCAGGAATTCACCTTAGGGGGGTGCAAAGCCTTTGATGAGCCTTTGGACCACTATCCTAATATATTCAGAAACTCATTGAGCGGCATCACTTTGGGTACTAAATTATGGAATGACGTGTATCTTGTGCATTATTGCAGCTAGTAAATAAAGCCTTAGATTGTTTAGCTACGCTAATGTAAGTCGGATATGTTGGTTACAATAAAAATGATGCATAATATCAATGAATATAATAACTTTCTGCTGTCTATAACTTCACAATAAAAATACGATTATAATTTCTTAATATATATCTGTTATAATGTTGGCCAAATATAAAAGACTCTGGAGGTATATTACTATATATCATGGATTTGTCTATTGAAACCTCATAGTAGATTATCTTCACCATGAAGTCAATCGTTTTACGTACCGTTCAAAATGATTCGATAAATAAATAGTATTTCTACATCATCGCAGATCGTTTTCACGTCATACGGTAGATCGAAGAATCTATCTGCATAAAGATACATTTCCCAGGAACGCTCCGGCTATGCATTCTCACTGGTGTTTGTCCCTGCGTGAGGTTGTGTCGGCATTGAAGTGATATAATTTCTTTATAACGCTGGAAAGATGACCGTCCAGATCAGAAACTATAAGATTCATATTCACTAAGCGTTGAGAATGTAAGACAATGACGATATATAATATCATCGAAACGTTTTATATAGGTTTAATTAAGGACGTCAGTAAAACGTTTAAGTGGAAGGAAAACAGGGCATCAATGGCGAGTACAGTTCTCACCTCCGATTTGCCGACGTATCATCATCATAGCGGTGTCCTGGAGTAATGCTGGACAATCTGAATGATGCATCACGACGTGTCGGTCTCGGCATGAACCTGGACAAGACAAAAGTCATGTTCAATGATCATGTCATGCCGGGACCTGTTGCCGTCAGAATATATTACAATCAGTCAAATATAGTAAGTGGAAGATAGAAGAAGATCAACAGAGAGCAGAAGGTTATATGCAGTGCAATGAATTGATATGATGATGATATGAACAATATATTTTAGCGTTCACACTCCTATAATTATATACGCTAAGACATTCGGTGCTCATGAATGAAAAATAATTTCATTATTTTTGGCACTACTTCTCATATCCACGATTTTATTGTATAGCGGATAATGATAAACAACGAAATCAGTTTCGTTATCAAACATATTATTATTGTTTCAAATAAAAATACTCCACCAGTCTTCATATATAAGTATTACGCTATTTACGATACAAATATAGTTTAATAAAAAAATAGAATAAAGTCAAAATACCTACCACTAATGCCACAAAATTCTACCTATTAAACATGCACATATTGCCACTTGCGATGATGCTATTTCTGGCAATTTATAAACGCCATAGGTATACATATAATACGTATAGCTTTATCTGGCTTTGGGAATATCTCGTGCCAACGAGTGGTGTTGGTTATCAAGCCATATATGTCTGACCGCAATGACATGACTATGCTATGAACATTTGAGTAGATACTTCGAAATTTATACTGTTTGTCTATACAGCTAGTAAAAAATACATTGCAGACTGATGTAATTATGATAACTAAACAGACCATAGATGCCTTGCTTTGAGAATTTACGTAAAAATATAATTAAAAAAAAAAAAATTTAACTGTGGTAAACCGAACTCTACGTAAAAGGAATTATAGTAAGCGGTATGACATTCAAGGCTCGACGTAAAGAAAAAAAAAACAATTTTTCGGTTTTACTGTTATTTCGTAAAGTTACGGTTCAATCCATTGCTTATATTGCAGATCAATATCGGTAATAAAGTAATCATTGAAATGCAGTTTCCTTTTATAAAATAAAAGAAAAGATAAAATATTTTCTTATTGCTTTTCTGACCAAATGAAAAAATGTTTACTGAGCATCTTTATAGTAAGAAATCAAAAAGCTAATCCTTTTGAAAGCCTGTTCTTGTGTAATGTGTAATGGCCAACGAATTTTTTTTAAGGAAATCAAATATGTTACCCAATTTGTTTCGAAGGGATTATTCTAATACTTCAAATGAAATATTCGTATTTGCCGAGATGTTTTATTTTAAACTATTACAAAATAATGGTTTAGTAAGTTCAGGTCAAATACTTGTGATTCGAACTTTCAATTGACCATCTTATTAAAGTTACATATGCCGACGTTACGTGACATTACGAAAACAATACTAAAAATCTTTGATTATATTAATAACAATATTGGATTATCCTAATTCATAAATATTACATCAACATTTAATTTTTTTTTTTATAATTTACGGCAATCTGAAAATTGTGTGAATGACGTCAAACGTACGTACGTAAATAAATGTAATCTGTAACATCAAAGCTGTGTGCCTCATGATAGAAGCTGACAATAATGAGCCAGCAGTAGATTCGGATAAGCTGGACATTGGTGGTACGGGTCAAGTTCAAAAATCTTACATTAAAATTAAACTGTTGGGAAGCTTTAAGCTAGATGAATATAAAGTGTCGCAAAATGGCGCCTCAAACGCTGTATTTGAAATTGTCACCTGGTGACTAAACCCGACTCTATCGTTACCATGCCGAAACCAAGACACACAGCATAGTAAATGTTTGCTTCTAAAGAATTGTGTAATAAAATAAAGATAAGACGAAGAGTTGTGCTAAGGATATTAGACTCAAACGGACAGGCTATTATGGAACGATTATTCTAGGAAATAAGAAACAGTTGCTACCGAGCAGTACGCTAGTGTTTGTTTGCTTGTTGCTTTGAACAAAGTCGCAACATCCTCGCAGTTGTCCTTCGCCAGGAAAACGCCACAGTGTACTCAACTCAACGGACAATCGAATATTTGACAGCGAACGGGGTAAAATTGTCGAGTCACCCACTGAATAGTCACGACCTTACACCACGCTAACGCTATCTTTCATATTTCAAATATAAAATTTAAAGACGCCAAGGAAGTAGTAGCTGTCTTTGAAAAGGTCCTGAAAATGAACTAGACGCAGAGTAGATAAACTAATCACTAGTACTTGCTAACAGTTTCGCCATAACCACGATCCATGCAACTGGGACGAAATATCGGTACTTAAATAACCTCATAACGGAACCTAACCTAACCTA
>DWKL01003187.1:0-11775 GCA_018249415.1 Phareas burnsi | reverse complement strand
ATAACTACGGTTTCTTATAACTACGTCACGATTTCTGTACAACGTGAGGTACAGGTCCGGTGACTCCCGGAGGCCGTGCTTGTATGTTAATTCGTCACGTAGATCCGTGTTTCAAATCTATCAACTCCATTTTACTATTTTCTAATTCCAATTCCAGTCCTAATCAAATTCTATTTCATTCCACCACCGGCGACGCAGTTCCGCTGTGTTCTGGTCTGAAGTATCCAAAGTAGTCTTTAAGAGTAACGCACGCATGTGTGATCGACTTCAAATAAGATTCCCGTTCCATTTAATTACAGTTGTTCCAATATTAAATATTTATATACTAGCGTTTACAGAGTTAGTTAAAGACCAGTAAGAGAATAGTGATAAGATTCTAGCCGCTAATGCTGAGGTCCCGCAAGCACCTCTGTTTTTTTTGAAGTTACGTATGTATTAGAATTTAATCATCACTTGCTTTATAGGTGAAGGAAAACATCGCGAAAGTGCACCAATCCACACTTGGCCAGCGTAGTGAACAATGCCCTAAGCCTGTTTTGTGAGGTGTTCAGTAATAAGACAGTAGAGGGTCGATGATGATAATTCACTATCGTTTATAAGAAAGAAAGAAAGAAAAAAAACCAATGGCACACAATTATTTATTTCACATTACAGTTTTGTTTATTATTATATATAATAGCAACGATAGCATGCAGTTCTCCTGATTATCTAAACGGTCACCGCAGGCCATGGAACTCTCTATCCACTAGTTGCCTGGTTCCATCGACAATTAGAACCCACTTAGTCCAAGCAAAACTTGAACTTTGAGTTGAGTAGCCACTAAAAAGTAACCAGTACAAACAGTACAGTACAAACAAAGGATTCTCTTTAACCTTTTACAATTTATTCGTCAAGGCCCACATCCTTCAGTCCGGAATGCCCCACAGCATGCGCCGCTGCCAAGCGGCAAAATACGAATATCGGTGGTATATTCAGTCAAATTTGCTAATCTAATTTTTAAAATGATTTATGACATGGTTTACTTAGATCATTTTATCTTTACGATTTTATAAATAATAATACTGTAATTTAATATAACTAACTACCGTCGCACAGTCTCCGACGAATAATTGTCACGATCTGAGCGATGCCCGTTTCTACTCATCTCAAACAATAGAGCAATAAATCCAACAAAAATTGTCTATTAATTTATTGCGAGCGTCGGTACTGGACGGATTGCTGTAAACCGCACTTTTTACAGTGCAATATTGCAGTTATAAGATCAATAAAATTTAATTTTCTTAAGATTAATTTGCCTAGTCGAAGATATCGGGGTGTTCTTGTAGTAGCTTTGCGTCGTCCGGGCAGTACATGATGATGTTGCCGACGGTACAGGGCCGCTCACAGCATTCGCTTGCGACTTGTCTGCGCACGCGCCGCCAGCGTTCCTCGTTTATTAAGCGTTTACTTCTGTTACGCTTGAGACCTTGAGGTGTTAATTTCTCTGTAACATTAATAATAATTCTCGTTAACTAGGGATGTTACATAAAATCTTCGTATATTCATATGTATATTCGAAATAAAAGAATATCTGAAGTCCGTATAAACAAATGTTACGGATGATGACGGGCTTAAGTTATTTGAATTCTTTGTAAAACTTAACTAATATTGTATTCATAACCAAAATCCTCTGACTTTATCGCAAATATTTATTTAGAAACCACATCCATAAGCAATCAAAAGTTTTTTTTAACATAGACATCACGTATCCCTAACAACCATATTTTGAAGTTGCTAAGGACGCAAACATTTGGACTCCACTGACAGTTAGATCTTTGTATTTTTATTTTGGAAAATGTTAATAGAATTTGTGTGTTTTATCTACAAAACGCAGGTCTATATTTTTTATATAGGATCGGTGTTGTCTGCCTCGTTTGACCTACTTGTATGCGAACTTGACCGACATATTTATACAACAGATTAGTACAGATGATTCCGAATCCTTTAAAAACTGTATCTAAAACATGATCACTGTAGATTAAAATATGATTATCAAATGTCTGGTTTGATATTTTATAATAATATTTTAGATTAGTAACCACCATTTATTTCTGCGTTATAACAGCAGTGTTGAACGGTGCTTCAGTGTCCATGGGCAGCAGTGACAACTTACCATCAAATGGATTGATTGTGCTTGTTTGCTATTTCTATACTATAAAAATATTTTCGATCCAATAAAAATAATGAAACAAGAAAAACAAAATAGATAATGAATTTAAAGTTAAAAGTCGCTGTCACTTACCCATCATTACCGATGTGTCCCTCTTAACTATTTTGTAAACATTATTGCAGAAATTATCAATGATTGATGATAACCACTTGCTACAAGTGAAAACTTTGTCAGTCATTCGGAATATTTCTGTGTTCTCTGCATATGCGATAGCGTAGCTTTTAGTTAGTATTAAAATTACATACACCTAAAACAAACAAAAGATACATTCAAATAACATGTCATTATAATCAAAATAACAAGAGTTTTGAACTATTATCACCACATACAACATAAATAAATTAAAGAACAATTAAAAATGGAAATGTAATCTATTTCACTCTCCAAAATGCGAATATAGTTTACTTAAAACAGTAAAGTAATCGTCAATTAAATTATTCTCATTCTGATGTATCTAAATATCGGCAAGATACAATAAATTCTAGTAAGAAACAAAAAAAACACGTTTCAAAATTACACTTCAGCTTAACATTAGCCACATAACATTATCACGGCCACGAAAAACATTACATTATTAAAAACATTAAACCACGAAACATATTTAAATATTAATAAAAAGTAAACGTACGTAATATTTAAATTCCATTATGAATGTTTTGATTATGCACGAGAACACATTTATTGTTTGACCGGGCTAACGGGCACCCGATGAATGGAATCGTCACGAAGGTTGCGGACCAAAGTAAGCTCTCTATGGTCCATAGTACGGAATTACTTAAAACCAAATTACATTGATAACGACGTTTACAAAACATTGACACCAAAATAAGATAAGGCTTTGTTGTAAACAACAACACATTAGGAACGACTAACGGTAGTTATAACATCCTCATAACTAGTAGAGCATTAATAATTTGATTCAACCGCGCATATATTGTTAAACAATTTTACATATATTGACAATCCAAAGGTATATTCTGTAGTAATCACCAGCATTAACATATTCTCCGCTATTATTATTAAATTTTACAATTATTGACGACCCAAAAGTATGTTAATTTGTAACCATCATCATGAATATATTTTGCACTCCTTCCAGTTTAAGTCAACGTTCACCACGCTGGGCACTTGGCCAGCGTGGCCAGCCTGGGGAATTGGGTTGGATTGGTAGACTTCACAAACCTTGGAGTCGTTTCAGAGAAGGACAGCAAGGGCATGTAAGTATCTTCAAGGTTTTGCTTCGCCGTTTAAGCGAGTGATAATCAATTTCTAATAAGCACATAACATACGAAATATCAGTGGAATTACAACCGCGGACTCCGAGCGTAAAAGGCCGAAATGTTACCACTAAACTATCACTCCTAAGCTGCTAGTAGCGCAGTTATAATAACATTTTATTAATTAACTTTCGATAACCGGTTGCCCTAAGAATCCATCTTCGATACTGTATTAATTTAGCTGAGATCGTGTACTGAAAAAACCGTGATAGCCTAGTGGTTAAGATTATGTCCTATCATGCTGAGTGTCTAGATTTGAATCCTGCACCCACGTCTGATTTTAAGTTATATGCATATTAGAAATTAATTATCACTTGTTTTGATGTTGAAAGAAAACATCGTGAGGAAACCTATACACCTGAGAGTTATCTGTAAAGTTCTCGAAGGCGTGTAAAGTTTACGAGCTCACTCTTAGCCAGCGTGGTGGATTATGGTCTAAACTTTCTCATTCTGAGAGAAAACTCGTGCCCAAAAGTGGAACATTAATGGGTTGCTCACGATGAAGATGATGTATACTGAACGATGGTAAAATTCTTTTTTGTAGTTAGACTTCTGTAATGTAACAAAAGCAGCTAATGAGCATGCAACCCATCGGATGTTGTGTTTTTGCTGTCCATGGAGCTCTGTTATTAATTCTAAATAGGACAGTATTCTCACCTGAGATGACCCCTAGTTCCTCTTCTTGATTGCTAAGTTGGAACGTTTCATAACATTGCCTTACCACGCCTTTTAAACTCGAACATAGCATCTTTACACCAGTGTCACGACAACCATGATTTTACCGCGACCGCTTTAAATTTTTACTCTTTGCCTTTTTGATCAACACATATTATTAAGCTATGATAATTGCTAATAATACAAACCAAAACCACTTTTCGGGTTATGACCAAAAAAGACAGTAATTTAAAAAAAAATGCTACTTAATTCATATTTTAACTGATTACAAAATCTTCAAATGTCGATCAGGTAGATGTTAGATAACGTAAGTTTAGTTGAGGGACAGCAGTCATTTATATATTACGGTTCAAAAAATCGGCCGTTCAAATGTAGGACAGCTAGTCGGATGGACGGTGTAGGCATCCGCATGGAACCCTAAAAATTAATTTACACCCACAAATGTGATAGCGTGTGACAGGACAGGATGAGGGGTCATAAAACTACGATCGTTTTAAACGGCCACGGAAAGCATTGCCCGCTTAAAGCCAGCAAAACCGCATGCGCATCTGAGACTATCATAAAAAATAAACATGAACGGACTCGCCACATTTTTAACCTCGAATTTCTAATATTAGATAACTACATGACCTGGTACAGTTTGAGTGTACATAGCAACAACTGTTATCGGCGGTCGCAGGGCGAACTACACATGAACTAAAAATAAAGGGTCGCGGGTCATTGGTTAGTCGACAGCCGACAAATCGTATGAGACTGTTTACGCTGTCTACACCACGTTCCGCGTAAACAAAACTGATAATAATAGAACACCGATTGCTATGCAACACGATATGTGAGCATGCCGCCGATAAAAATATTATATACTAAAAATATTATTTTTCTATTAGGCACACAACTCTGACAGTGCTTCAAATCTTGCAATACCAGCAAGTGCTACTTTATGAATATTTTATCGACTTTTTTTCGATAGTATCACAATCGTCTTAGCTTACAGTACTCCTGATGGTAAGTTTCCAAGCTGTCCATAAACATCTGTCATCATTATCATCAACCCATTAATGTGCCACTGCTGGCCACAGGTCTACTCTCAGAATGATAAGGGTTAGGCCATAATACACCACACTGGCCAAGAGCCCACACACACCTTTAAAACTGGTGCTCACACATCTTCAAGAAATTTACAGAAATCTCTCAGGCATGCAGGTTTCCTCACGATGATTTCCTTGACTGTTAAAGCAAGTGATAAATTATTTCTCACATACTACATCTGCATATTTTTAATGCATATTTCTTATATAAATTAACATCTGTAATCAACACCAAATAGTTTTGAAAACCTACCTGGGGTTGGCCACAGATACGTTGGTACTCCTGAGGACTAAGTTGGAATGCATCGTGTTAACATCTCTCTCTAAAACACACACACTTTTTACACAGAATAAAGCGGTGTTTAACACTGCTGTTACGCAGAAATTGGTATGGCGGTGACGCCTCCGATCGCAAATCCGAAGGGTCCTAACACCTTCTTAATAAAGAATTCTCTGGGTCGCTTGTAATCATACAAGCAGATCGTAAATCATCTACAAAATTAAGCAACGACGGGCGCAGTAGAGAGTTGGATGGGTCTGCATTAGTGGCTAAATTTTATGTGCGTTTCCATGCTTTGGAGGAGGTATTGAGCGGATATTCCCATTATTATCATTGGATGCCAGTCGTTGCATCTTGTCGGGGGTTTTATGCGCAGTTGGATAGATGCAACAAAAGTTGAACTTTGGTCTTTCAACAATCTGGAATGAAGCAGCGTGGTTGAATACGCTCAAGGTCTCCTCCAGTTGTGGAGACAGACCTGTGTCTAGCAGTGGAACCAAAGGGCTGCTATGCACGATTCTCTTGATCAATAATAAAATAATCTAGCACTTCAAGGGAATTTAGGAAATTTCCTATATATTAGGACATTATAGCATTCTATACAAAGTTATAGATAACAGCAAATATTCACCTTGATGGAGTATTTTCATCATGATCTCCCTAATTTTGCCTGCTCAAGACATTCCTGCACAGTCAGAATCGCAACGACTATAATGAGAATATCTTCAAAAATATTAAGTAAATAACTATTTTAATGAAATTTCCTCTTAAATAGTTATTAATGGAAGTTGCCGCTAATCTACTGTAATCAACTTATAATATATTACTTTGATATTTATTGTATAGATATTGATTATATATTTTTATTGGTCTGATTACAATACAACGCTTCGAAAGTGGAAAAAATATAAAAAATGCAATCAAATTCATAGAGCAATGAGACTAATCGAAAGTACCACTATCTCAGGGCCCCTGCATCCTGTAGACAATGCTTATTTATTACTCATTAGATAATTGACCTAACCTTAATTTGTTGTTGTTTATCACTTCGAGATAAAGGCATCCCTAGCGGCGCCAGATACCAACAACGCGTAAACAAGTGATTGCGACTCGTGAGCGCGTGTCCCTCGCATATTAATAGAATATCATAGATAATGACTCCATCCCATTCAAATGTTGATTCCTGAATCTCGAGTGACCTACATCTCGTGAGCGATAGCGCGGCCGCTTCGAGATGAATCTCATCACTCTTATATGCCTTATGTACATATTATTAAGCATCAATCTCTGCTCCCAACGAGCTAACAAACCGCCGCCTGATTGTGTATTCTCAAGGTACAATAAAGACGCTGAAAAGCGTTTAACTTCCGTTGAAAACGAGCACAAACGCGTGAAGTTTATTTGTGTTTATTGTCGTTACTATATACGACTTAATTTTATTTATATTGCTCAACCAAACTTGAGTAGTAAAAGTGATAGAATCGAGAAGTTCTAACTTAGTCCTCAGGGTTAATATATCTTTGACCGACCTCAGCCAGGACTTAACTCTATTTGGTGTTGATAGATGTTCATGGATGGCAGTGATCACTTACCATCCGCTACCCCCACCGTTTGCTATTTCTATGATATAAAATAAAACCTCATTTAATTTTGACTTAAATATAATGTTAGCTTATCTAGATTGAGTTAGTGGAAATATTTGCTTGATATTTTCAGAAAGATTAAAGGTTGAATCTCATGTGCAGTGAGAGGTATTCTAGGTGGGTCGAGTAGGTATCCTGTGGGTCGTGGCACTTAGTGATTAATGCGGCAACTCCTGCAGTCACGCTCGATGTCGTCGACTATGCACCGAGAGTGAATTTGCTGATGCACTGTAATATGCTCGGTTATTTAACTGCTTTGCTGAGGCGAAGCGCACATGGCATTTATATATTAATACGTGAATGTCGAAAATTGTGATTCCACGACCCGCGTGACAGCGGTAAACATACCGGCCTGATACGCGGAGGGTTCCGGGTTCAACTACCGGTTAAGCAACGTACCTATAGTGTTACTCTTATTTTGAATGATAAATAATTAATTATTATTTTTCTATTCTGAAATTTTGATTTCTGTTCTGGATCCTTGTGTTTTTCTTGTGTGTGTGTCCTTGTGTGTACTTATGTGTGCGTGTGTGTGCGTGGCATAGCACCCAAGGCACAGATAATCTCAATGTAGAGCTTCTTAGCTTTATAATAATGCTTTTTACGCACATGTGTAAAAAGCATTAATTTGTTTTTTTTTATATTACTTATAAAGGGATGGGAATTAAACTTACCTATATCATTCGAAAGGTACTATATAACAAATGGGAGCCAAATAAAAATCATATTTATGTCATCATTAAGGCGAGAAAAATCAAGTACATAGTCATGATTTACCCATACAAAACGTTATAACTTAACAACCAAGAGTTATTATTGAATTGTTTCTTTATTTACCCTCGCATAGTTCGACTATACTGCAAAATACAAAAAATAGAAATAATAGATAATTTAAATGAAGTTCAATTGAATTGCAATTGTTTGTGTTTTTATTAACAAATTTACACAATTCGTCGAATTTCGAGCATAGACAAAACTGGAATCTATAAAAAATAATTACATACTTTATATTATTATAATGAATAAATTATATTTAATCTGTTGCAAGAAAAAACCTAGAGAGACAAAAACCTATTTTACTCTATGTAGGTATGTAAATTAATATGTATAATAATTATATTAAACAGTGAATAATAGCCTTTCATTATAGATATTTCATTACACAGGAGAGGCAAAAAAACACTAGAAATCGACACACAAAGACTAACTTTCAGATGAGATGATTATGAGAAGAACCAGCATTGAACGTAGTACAACTAAAGTTATAAAACTCCGCCTAAATTGTTGAGAACTTAGCTAAGAATTTTGCTCAACAAAGGCCAACTTATACAACAAAAACTATTCATTTGACAAAATAATTGTATAAAGAAAAGTAACCAGAGAGCTAAGTAACGTATTCAGTCACAATAAAGTTATTTTCCGCTAGTGTCAATATACATATGTATACTTCTATCTCACTACCTAAAAGCATATCAAAACAAATGGTTTTCTCGAGGTTTGTACCCAAATGAAGGTACTTTATTTGATCATTATCATTCCCAAACGCCATTTCCCGTAAGCAAATCGTTTCGCTAACAAGTTCTTACGAGTTGACGAAATCGATTTACGTTTATTGGATATCGGAAACCTTAGCAACGATAATTTACCCTTATACATAAACTCCCTTATCCATAAATGCTTCACAGCGGTGTTATAACTATTATGCGTACATAATGTTATTCTTCGATGATATTCAAAATATTATAATAAAATAGATCAACCTCAGACAAAACTTAAATTCTGTCTGAAGTTGTACGTAGATGCGTCACTACCCCTGAGGATTGAGACGGACCCAACTGCACCTCTACAACCGAAACACAAAAACTGCTTAGAGATTAGAAGAATAATTAGAGATCATAAATGAAAGGTAAAATCAAGTCAAGACAACGAATGAAAATATTATACATTGGTGAAGTTAAGGAATTTCACTAGGAGAGGCCCCGGCCAATTGGTGACCGCTGCAAGTTCGATTTCGGTAACCCATTTAGAGATAACACAATTTTTTTCAATCAATGTAAAAGAACCAGGTGTTTTGCCTTCACACAATTTTTGTGGTTCGGTTGAACAGGTGTGGTTGCCGAGCTACGAGTGTAGAGAGCGTAAAAAATATAGAAACATTTGTCTCTTTTTCATAAACGTTCACTAGTTTGACAGGTGGTAGAACTATACTTCGTCCAGGGTAGTTCTAATAATTCGCCGTGAAGCAGTTGGAGAGGTGAAGTTACGCCTGTCTCAGTCCTCAGGGGTACGTCCTTAGATATGATTTCTGTTTGAGGGTGAATGTGAGTGTACATTGCTTGCAATGAGCACTTGACTCGCTTGCTACTCTTCTCACAAAAAAAATATTTCGGCTCCATAAAAGCTTTTGTATAAAAATACTGATCCAAATTCATTTATATTGCGGAAGTGACTGACGTAGGTATTGCGTTTGTACTTTACAGAAAGCGTGTAATTTGTAACGGGAATATAATTTTCGTCTTTCTCATCAAGTTTGGAATTAAAATTCATCCAGCGTACTGAACTCATATATTTGCATAATATTTAAATAAGATAATCCGGATCATAGGTGTGTTTACATAAGCAAAATATGACACCCCGCTTACCGTAAGCCGGTATGAGTCATTTATTTTTAAAAGGGTATATACCGCTTATCGTTAATCGATAATTCTATTATTGTATATTATATCATTTAAAAACTGTTGTAACTGATATAATAACACTTACAAAATGAAGGGTCGTTGTAACAGATTAACGCAGTTGCGAGACATTTTTCAGGAATTATACGCCCAAAGTTAAGTAAAATTTAATAGTTAATTTATAAGTTTTTACTTTATGTAAATTATCTATTTGTGAACAAATAGTTCTAAGTAAATTTAAAGACAACAACTTTTTAACTTTTTAACACTAAGTCTGTTTATTCTTAAAGGTTAATCTTCGAAACCATCGTAGCGCTCCTGAGACTAAGCAGACGAAAATGATAACCTGACGTGTTATAAAGGTTACATACTGTAGTCTACGTGAATAAGTCGAGAGCGTCTATTCTAATTTATCTATTTCATAACAACGTTCCTCTATACCTAAAAGCCATGTATATATTAAAGATATTTTCTATATATGTTATTGCTGTTTTTCAAATTCTTCTACGAAACGAATACAACTAACATTCCGGTGTAGAAAATAAAGAATGACAACCCTGTTTTTTGTAGAAAATAAAAAAACAATGTAAATAATGGAAAAAAGGATCTAGTATCATCGTCGACACATAAATGTCCCACTGCTGGGTACGGGTCTCCACTCAGAATAAAAAGCGTTTGGCCATAGTCCACCACGCTGGCCAAGTGCGCATTGGTAGACGTTACACGCCTTCGAGAACTTACAAAGAACTTACAAATGTGTAGGTGTTTTCTTTTACCGTTAAAGCAAGTAATAATTAATTGCTGATACGCACGTAACTTCGAAAAATTATAGGTGCGTGCGGGATTCGAAAACCGCACCTCCCGTGTGAGAGGGCGAAATGAACAAAAGCGATCCTGCTGATAAGGGGTCACTCTCGCCTATGTACAACTTAAAACGTTATTAACTTAAAAAGTTATTAGCTTAAAACGTCTCTATTAGGTACATACGTGTCTCTCCCGTAGCACACTTATCCAACTAGAACAATGTAGCGTTTAAAACTGTTTTTATAAAGCAGAAGTAGGTATGCCGGTAGTGTCTTTAGAATCGAACCACGCTCTCGTAATCCTTACTCTACCACCTAAATAAACGATTGTAGTTTTTAAATAAAATATCCATACATGTCACGCGTTGAAAATATTTTTGTCCTGAATAAAAATATTTAGTACCAGCTCTTCCAAAATAAATCAATATTTAGATAAACTTCAAATAACTACGTAACACTAGAACAATAAGACACAGTGGAAATATTCTCATTCTGATTCATCGTAATATCTAAGTTTATGAATTTATTGATAAATTCCGTAGGGCAGCGCTTACCATCCCGTCTGAGAGGGTTCCGGGTTCGATTCCCGACCAGACAGTCATCTAAATTATGAATTTCGATTTCTGTTCTGGATCTGGATGTTTGTGTACCTGTCTTGGATATGTCCATGGCACCTACGACAATGTAGATATCCTAGTATGGGACTGTGAGTGTGGAAAGCGTTTGTTATGAATGGCACATTTAATTACTAATTTATATTTTTATCAACTCCATCTATCCATCAGCCATTAAATGTCTCCTAGTCGACATAAGCTTCAACCAAAGGGGTGTTTGTCAGTTAATCTTCTCGCACCATGGGCTACAGTCAATCACTTATTGACTTGTAGAAATGTTATTGAATTAGGGCTAATTACCGGCATGAGGTTTATATCTCCGCATATCCCTTGGGCCCGAGTACAAAGTGGAGGAGCACGATTGGGAGCAGATGGAATGGCGGCTCTACAGGAGTCCTACATATTCGGGGGGAACACAAAGGCGTTGCCCAAAGGGAAGCACCGTTGCTTCCTTTGGAGATCACAGGGGGCACTGTAAATTAATTACAATTCAGAAAAAAATGGCCTCCTC
>DWKL01003186.1:0-11775 GCA_018249415.1 Phareas burnsi | reverse complement strand
AAAAAAACTATAATATAAAAAGTCAAATCAAAATCCAAATAGTTAATTCAATAACTTCTTGATTGCATATACGGACATAATGTTGTGTTTTATCTTTGTGAAAATAAATTAATTAAAAAAATACACGGACTAAAAATAAATTCTCAATTTAAAAGTAATTCCGTCCTTTCTGCGTTGCTCATTGCACGTCGATTTTAAAACGACGGCCGACGGCGCGCTGCAAATTTATTTTTGAATTTGGAACGCACCGCCATTTTGACTTGTATACGAATAATTCTTGCATGTTTTCAGTGATAATAACGCGTGTGATTTAGCTTTCAACTGATTAATGATCCTTCTAGCTAATTTTGCAATATTTTGTCAGTATAACTTTCCTGTTAAGATATTTGTCACGACGGATAATTCTGTCATTATTTGTCATATATGAATAAAACACTTCAGAATAAATTTCATCTATTATACCTACATATCCAATGTTCAATGAATTTTATTTTCAAATAAGACATAAGTCCCTTTTAAGAGAACAATTGGAAATTTCATACAAAGCAAAAACTCCAGTAACATATACCTCGATATCTAAATACAATACTTCTATGTATTCATACACAATTTCCTGCATGAATGTATTTCAAAATATTTTATTTAAACAAACGTTTTCTACACTCATATACCTACTCATATCACTAGGATTCTGTAAGATGCTGGTGCCATAAATATATACAAATACGAGGATACAAACACTCAAACCCAAAACAGAAATCTATATTCATCATGTAGATGGCTGTTTGGCCGGGAATCGAACCCGGAGCCTTCTGCGTATCAGACCGGTATGGTGACCGTCGCACCATGCACGATGTATTTACGAAACTTGATAATACAAATACATAATAAATAGATACAAGAATATAGCTACATATGTCTATGAAAATTAATTTCGCTTAAAACTATAGTAGGTAATTTAAATAGTATTTAAATAGGTCTACCATATACTTGGCCAGTATGGTGGGCTATGGCCGAAACCTTTATGTTTTTATACGACACCCGTGCCCAAAAGTGGGATAGTAATGGGTTGATGATGATTGAAAAGGAATTTAGTAGTAGCTACATATTTTCATTTTTTTATTTATATTATAGAGTAGCTGTACCCGGCCACAATTTGTCTCATATTTATTGGAATAAAAAGAAAAGAGATAGCATATATCAAATAGGATTTTTAAAACGATCTTTATCCCACAATAGGCGTAACATCTACATAACGGAAGTATATAAAACACGTGCGTATTTCAATACTATGTTGTGTCAAAATTTCATAGCAATCGGTTGAAAAGACTTAGAGATTAGCTATTTTACATAACGAAACATATGAAAGATGGTAGAACTATAGTTCGTCTGGAGATGTAATACCGCCGCGCTCACAATCCCCCGTGAAGAAATTCTTGTGTTTCTGTTAGAGGCGTGGTTGTAGGGTACACTTATAGTGAGACGACCATCTTAGTCCTCACGAGTAATATCTACGTACGACTTCAGATAGGACTTCAATCCTGTTGAAGTTAGATACGAGTATCCGTGGCATGCAGTGACCGTTTAATATCAGGTGGCCTGCACGGTCATTTGTCTTCTAATATAAAAAAAAATATTTAATCAAAAAATATTTTAATAAAACAATTTTAATCAATAATATTTAATAACAAAAACATCAATAAATTACTCCATCGACTCCGTTTTTCCTGGTTTTCTTTCTAACAAAAGGCGATTGAAGAGAAAAGGTCGGGTACTTTTTTAAATTTAGAACAATAAACGTCAATCTTTAACTCATTATTTAATCTGTAGTCTATATTTAATACTAGAGGATTTTATTTGATTTCTTTCATTTTATTTTTTAGTTACTTTATATTAAATAAGTTTGTTATACGTTATGTTTCTGAATATGAATGAATTAATCTTTAACATCAGAGTTTTAGAACAAGATCTTAGTCTATTAAAATGGAACTTTCTCATACATTAACCTACCTGTGCAGTAGGTAGAATCATTTGACAAAACGAACTGATTTTGTTAATCATTCGTACATATTGAATCATATTCTAAAACCGCTATTAATTATTCAAATAAAATATACCTATTCTAACCCCTTAACGCAACGATAGTAATTATAATTTGAAACAGAACTAAAACAATAAATATAGCTGGAATACATAGCATTAATATTGCATTAATCAAAGTGATCGGAAATTTAAATTATTGGGCTTAAATTTGTGCAGGCTCACATGGTAAGTGCATGCGGGGTCGCGGGGGGGACGCGTGGGGCGAGGGGGCGGTCGGGGTGGGGTCACGCACTCCCCAACTATCCTAACACCCTCGCCCCAAACTATTTGGGGGAGGCAGCGGGCATGAAAAAAATATAATAGTATTGCACCTGCGTCGACCGGGCGAAATTTGTCCGGTATCGACGTGCCGCGTAATGTATGCAGATTGTCGGCCATTTTGATAAATTTAATAAACGTTATAACCGCTCCGCTTGTTTATTCAAACTCGATTCAAATTAGGTAACAAAGCGAAAATTAAAAGAATGGCAAAGTTAACAAGACGCAATAAAAGTGTTTCACCAAGAACTCCCTCCCACAGAGAAACAAAGTTTTATTCCGAGTGGAGGATTCCTTATTTTTCCGAGTGCTTTTTTTTAATTTTCACCGCGGCGCTATCTCGCGAATGCTTCAGTGGTCAAATAAAAACTTAAGGAGTTTCCGAGGAGCGACGAAAACCTTGGAGACTGTCCTTTCTATTTTTTCTTATAAGATTCTGATAACTATTCATCTCACATGTATTTATAATACAAATAACACCTGCATGACGTTACGGATTTCGAACTTTTATTAAGTATTTTTATTGAATATACAACATTTCAATAACATTTGCACAGATTTTTTCAGCGTTCATCATTTAGAACGTTTGAACTAAATCGAAATACAAATTATCTATCAAACAAGCATATTTTTGAGGCGTTTTTTGTCTGAAATACACAATTTATACCATCTACCATCACTACAGCTGTTTTTTACAAATGTTATAAATAATATAAGTTAAGACTTTCCACGTGAAGTTTATTTTGCAGTTGTTATCAACTTCGGAAAAAACAACAGTCATTGCCACTAAATAGTTTAGAAAACCTGCCATTGAGACAAGCCATACCTACGCCGTGTGCATAAACCTCCGTTTCGGAAACGCACATACATGCCTATCCGTATTAGGTACGTGCCGTATGGTACGTTAGATATGGAACACTATAACAAAACATACCAATGCTAGATCGTCAGGATTCACGGGTGAATATCGTGTTTGGAAAAAGACCTCGGCTTTGGATGTAAGATTGGTTCTTAAAATTGGGCTATTCAGTTACAATTTCAATGGTAGTATAGCTTGTCAGGGGAGGTACCTACCTCCGCCGCTCTTATAAGCTGCCGTGAGGCATTTCTAGTGGTAGGGTTGGATATTGTGGTTGTCGGGTATACTTACAGCGAGATAGCCATTTTAGTCCTCAAGAGTAGCAACTCATCTATATACGACCTCAAATAGGACTTCAGTCCTGATTGGGGTTAGATGTGGGTGTCCATGGGCTGTAGTGATCACTAAATATCATGCGGCATGAACGCTTGATAGCTACTTTTCGCCTTTTTTATGAATAGCTATATAAATTATTTAATATTGACATTTGTCTGTAAAATCCATTAATAAAAACTTGGATTACAAATCGAATTTCAAAATCGACAAAAGAAACCAAATAACACTTATAAAGCGCAGATACAAAACCGCGGTGTACAGTGGTAACGATCTACAAAGTTAAGCAACGTCGGGCGCGGTCGGAAGTTAACGGGTGACCGCTAGTGGCTAAATTTCATGCGCGCTTCCGTGCTTCGGAGGACGCGTAAACTTGTCGGTCCCGGTTGTTATCATTGGATAGCAGTCGTAAAATCCTGTGGGCAGATTGAAACCATACGACACGGATTGTCCACTTAACGGTTTTTCCACCAATCCCCATTGGAGCAGCGTGGCGGAGTGTGCTCCAGGCCTTCTCCAGTCATGAAAAGAGTACCAGTGCCCAGCAGTGGGATATAAACAGGCTTACAGCCAAACGAAAATGTAACAAAGGGCAATACGTAAAACGTGAGTTTCAAATATTTCACTTTGTCGAAAAGAAAAAGTTATAGTAAAGTCTTAAACAAACATTCGACTCCACGTCTCCCCTGTTCCGAACAGTCAAGTTAAGAAAGATAGCCAGCCAACTCCTGAAAAGGGTACACGTTTCGAGAAGAGTAAAAAGATTCAAGCGGGCGAGGGAAAACGAAAAGAAAAAAAAAAATAAGCGTTTTGTGCTGAGAAAAATGCAAAAGGAACGAGACTAGTTGGCAAGTTTTCCTGAACTTGTTCTAGGGTTGCCGCTAACGACTTCGCCACTTAGTTTTAGCGTTATCTTAATGTGTAGTTTTGCTTTTTTGTAAGGATTGCAGCGCGATACGGTCCAGTTAAATCTGCTTGCGTTGCAAATGCGATTGTAAGTAGTTTTAGCAAGTTCTGCCTTCATTTTATTCGTGTGTACCGGCTACTGTGTAGTTTTTGTAGGATTTAATTGGCTTCGCTTGTAAGCTTTTCATATTTTTTGCACTGTAGTAATCCAGTTTAATCTGGTTAACAACGGTTTGCTTTAAGCTTACATATGTATATGTACCCTACTGCGCTTTTAAACTTATTTTACTATTAAAAAAAATGCCTATAAGCCAGATCTAATAGGCCTATATTTTTTACACACACACGCCCACGCCTACGTATACACGCACACACACACACACATATACCTATACATATTCACTGATATAAGATACAAGATAAAGCAGGTAATAGAATAGTCAGTAAAGACTATGAACTAGATATGATTTTTTCCAACTTAATCTTATTATTTATTATGTGAGAAGACCAGCAAACAAATGTGTAGGCTACTTGATGTTCAGAGATTACTGCAACGTAATCTCTCACCCACATCTCACCTCAAACAGTACTGACGTCCTAACTGAGGTCGTACATAGACGCGTTACTACTCCTGAGAACTAAGAAGGTCTCCTCGCTGTGAATGTACCCGACAATCACTCCTCCAGTCGGAATACAAGAATTGCTTCACGGCAAATAATGAAAGCGGCGGTGGTACCTCCCCGGGCAACTATAGTTCTACCTTTCTACCTTTTAAATCAGGCAAGGATTTATGACCTACGGAACACAACTAGGCACTTAATACATAACCAAAAACAAACGCTTTATATACTCATAGGCCCACCGTGGGTGCCATAGACATACACAAACGCGAGGAAACAAACACCCAGACACAGAGCAGAAATATATATAGCTGGCCCGAAATCGAACCTGATGTTAAGTGGTTACTACAGCTCATAGACATCCACATCTAACCTCAAAAAGGATTGTAGTCCTATTTGAGGTCGTGCGTTAATGCGTTACTACTCCTGAGGACTAAGATGGTCGCCTCGCTTAGTATACCCTGCAAAAATTATCGAAAATTGTATGTACACAGCCCTAGCGAAAACAGTGTGAACGGTAGGTTGGCATCACTTCGACTCTACAATTATTTTTATTCCCCTAGTCTGTGCACTTTGACTTAAAATCTGAAAGACATTTACCATCCGCTGGGCGATTTAAAAATTCAGACCCTGTTTCAATGAAATATTTAACGTTTATCGGGCATTGTATTCTAGCGTACTTGTATGAATATTACTTTGTATTAGTATAATTAATATATATTAAATAATTAATTATCACTGGCTTTAACGGTGAAAAAAACATCGTGAGGAAACCTACATATCTGAGAGTTCTCCGTAAAGTTCTCGAAGATGTGTGAAGGCTTCGACCCTGTTTTATGTCCCACTGATGGGCACAGGTCTCTACCCACAACTGGAGAGCGCCGAGAGCATATTCCACTACGTTACTTCAGTGCGGATTGTTGGAGATACGAGATAGTGTTGCCAACCCGTGTCGAATGTTTTCAAACCGCCCAGAAGGCCTCCGACAAGACTTAACGACTTAGCGTCTGGTCACCCATCCAACTTCTGACCGCACCAGACGTATTTAACTTCGTTTATCGGTTACGATCTAAAAGCCGCACGGCTATACGCGTTTCGTAACTTTACTGTTACAGAGTAGAAAAAGGTAACTATTACCATTACTCGAAAAAGAGTGGTCCGTATTTGAGATTCGAACTTCGGACCTCAGTGCGATTAAAAATGATTGTCAGTATTTTTTTTTTTATGTGCACGCCAACTGATATTAAGTAGTCGCTGCAACCCTTGGTCCCTCACTTCTGCCTTCAAATAGGACTGAAGCCCTATCTGAGCTAGTACGTAGGTGCGTCACTACTCCTGAGGACTAAGGTCGCCTTGCTGCAAGTGTACTGATAACCACACCTCCGCAACCGAAACAAATATTGCTTCACTGCGGATTGTGACCGCGGTGATATCTCCCCGGTCGAACTATAGTTCTATCATTTATTAAGTCTAACATACTGTTAGATTATTTTATTAACTACCGTATCCGTCACCGAGTAATATTTAACCGTTGACCGTTAAAGACAAAAAACCATAACATAATAGTCATTCATAAATCTTGTATTCGAAATAACCCTTCATGTATTTTTTGTTTCTATCCGGAACTATTATTCCTTAACCCTTTGATTACCTGTTTTGGAACCAACTAAGGGTCCGGTGTGTCAATCTGTATTAATTTTTTCATACTACTGTTTAATTACTATTTCGAGTTTTGTAACGAGAATTAATAATAAAAGTAATTTTTTTGTCATGCAGAATGCTAATGTGTGAGAATTAGATGCATATTACTTACTCCTTTTTTATATTTACTTACTTTAAGTATCCTTTAAAGCAAGTGAATTTTATGGTAGTATAAATAATCATTTGTCTCCATTATCCGTCAGTCTCTACGGGAAATGCAACGCTGGACACAAGACTCTAACCCTTATGGCCCACTGCTACCCACAGGTCTCTACCCAAAGCAAGGAAGGGTCTGGAGCTTACTACGCCACGCTGGTCCAATGTGGATTGGTGGAAATACGCATTAGAAGGCAACTCGTGTCGAATGTTTTTAACGCCCATAAGGCCTCCGACAAGATTTAGCGGCTGGTATTCGATAACAACCGGGTCCGACTGGTTAACGCGCCCTACAAAGCACGAAAGCGCGCATGAAATGTTGCCACTAGCGGTCATCCACCCAAACCCTGACCGCGCCTCATATCGCTTAACTTTGTAGATCGATTACGATCGCACATATACACAAGTCGCGTGGCCAAGTTCTCTAACGCTGGACATACATCTTCCCTAAAAAGGAGAGTAGGCTGAGAGAAGTGTTACACTATTGATTATCTTGCATTTAATTCTTTAGTGACCGCCTACGGCATGGATAGAGAAGTAGTTTAATTGTTAGATATTTAAAGATGGCGTTATTGATTTAATTTTTTTTATGTTTGAAGATTAGCAAACGAGCGTGCTTGCCACCCGATATTATGTGGTCCTGCGCCCATAGACCCATATCTAAACTCAATTAAAACTGAAGTTCTGTCTGAGGTCGTATGTAGATGCGTCACTACTACTGAAGACTAAGATGGCCGCCTCGCTGTAAGTGTGACCGGATACGTGCGCATGTGTAGTTGATATCATACACAGAAACATATTTAAGAATTATAATAACAATAATATTCAGAATAGAGCGTAAAATTTCATCACATTATTCGTTCGGGTCCAAAGCGTCAAAACTTAAGGGTTGTGACCTTACACTCTTTAAACAAAGACCCCTGGACAATGACCCGCAAAAAATGGCCCGCAGCTGTCCATGGGCATTTGTTAGCCAATATCACCCGAAATAATAGTTCCGACACCATTATTATGCAAATTTTTACGCTTTCATTTTATCACAGGTATGGAACATCTTCCGGGGCCATTGTGTCTGATCCCTATGTTTGTGGAGTCAATTTTGACGCGGCAAAGGAAGGGTTAGTCTTTTTTTCGGAAATCGTTGACCGGCTGTGTCGTGGCTAATTTGATGAATTGCGTTGCATATGGCGGTTGGTATTATTATTTTTGGACCATAAAGCGATATTTTTATTATTGTGGATCAAAGTTGATTATTAGCAACAAGCGCTCTCAAATAGTCGTAGAATAAAAGTTCGATCGGGGAGGTACCACCGCCGCGTTCACAATCCACCGTGAAGCAATTTTTGTTTTGGTTGGAGAGTTTTTATCATCAGCAGTAGTAATGCATCAATAACTTCAGATCGAACTTTAGTCTTGTTTGAGGTTAGATGTGGATGTCAATGTGTTGTAGCTACCATTTAATATCAGTTAGCCTGCATGCTCGTTTGCTACTCATCTCACATATAATAAAAAATCTAAGCTGAATTTGACTAAAATTATATTGAGGCAAAGAATAGTATTATTGATACAAAAACTTTTAAAAAAGACTACGTATAACTTTAGATTGGGGAATAATTTAAATTTGCCACTGTTACGTTCCAAGCTGAATAGAATATGAGAGCATTAAAAAGAAAACAGTCGAGACCAATCTGTCAAAACAATTGGCGCCAAATCGTTCCATCCAATTAAAATGCACCGTGATCATCCCCACATTCGATTGTTCGAAAATTGAATTTTAATCACCGATTCTTTCCTCACAATGGCGGATCTCGAAGAATGCCAAAAAATAGGGAAAATGGCGAAAATTGCTTTCGTTCAGAAATGGGTTCGATTTATTCGGGATTGAAAGGAGCGGAGAGCAATTATCTCAAGTATCTTTTGAGTTCAAATTAAGTGAAAAAACTTAGGCGCGTTTTTCGCTTGTTAGGGCGGAGGTTAAAGGAAGAAAATCTTTGACTTTACTTTTTATTGAAGGGAGGCGCAGATTTTGATGTCAATCTTATAACTTTTTCAATATTTTTACTTTAGGTACGATATATTTGTTCGTAACGTTTTATGTAGTAAAATATCCAATGTTTATTGTTTAAAGTTTAAACGAATACTTTTGTAAGGATCGGCAGGATCTAATGTATAATTTCTGAATCGCTTATCTTCGAATTAAATGTACGGGGAAAGTAAATACAGTTTTAAATTATTATTCACTTGCATCATCGTCAAAGAGAATATCGACAGGAAGTACGAACTTACAGGACTTCCCATAACATTCTCAAAGGTATATGAAGTCTAAAATCCACACGTGGACTATGTAAGGCAGGCAAATAATAATTACAATTTTATAATTTACAATACATTATAATCATCATCAATCCTTTATCGTCCCACCGCTGGGCACGAGTCTCCTCTTAAAACGGGCAGGATTGAGACATAGTCTTCCACATTAACGGAGTGTGAATTGGTTTTCGCAAACTAATAATTTTTCGGAGAATCCTGAGGTATGTAGGTTTCCTCACGATGTTTTCCTTCACCGTTAAAGCAAGTGTTAATTAATTTCTAATACACAGGTATGTGCGCGGGATCCATGAACCGTAGCCTGAGGTACCGAAATCGTATCACTAGTCTATAATTTTTAATGAATATATGTAATTAATAGTTTTTTATATAGGTGATAGAGCAACGGTTTAACTGGGGAAGTTCCACCGCCGTTCATAATCTACCGTGAAGCAGTGTTTGTGTTTCGGTTGGAGAGATGCGGTTGCCAGGCACACATATAGCGAGGCGACCATCATAGTCCTCAGAAGTAGTGACGCATCCAAATACAACCTCAAACAGAACTCGGTTTTGTTTGAGGTTGGATGTGGGTGTCCATGGGCTGCGGTGACCACTTAATATCAAGTGACCTGTATACTCGTTTGCTACTTAACATAAAAAAAGTGCGTATAGCCGCAGCTTGCGTAGATCGTAATCGATGTACAAAGTTAGCAACGCCGGCCGCGGTCAGGAATTGGTTGGGTGACCGCTAGTGGCTAAATTTCGTACGCACTTCCGCAC
This sequence comes from Phareas burnsi, assembly GCA_018249415.1. NCBI lineage: Eukaryota > Metazoa > Arthropoda > Insecta > Lepidoptera > Hesperiidae > Phareas > Phareas burnsi. The sequence goes on along the minus strand of DWKL01003186.1, from coordinate 1,752 downwards.
TTCAGAAGGCACCTTAAGTTATCGACTCCGGTTGTTATCATTGGATAGCAGTCAAACCTTGTCGGAGACCTTGAGGGCGGTTCAAAAAGATCCAACTCCGGTTGGCCACTAACCCGTTTCTTCACAAAAACAGCGTAATGGAGTATTCATTCAGTGTTCATTGGAGCTCCGGGCATTCTCCAGTTGTGAAGAAAGATCTATCCAGCAGCAGTAATAATTGTAGCCAATGAATAATTAGTAATCGTTAATGTTTCAGTCCGCAGAAGTCTTCCTACAACTGCAAGACAAGAATTTTCTTAGCCAGGGGTTTTTGCCAATGGTAATCGCAGTAAATTATCAACTTCGAGGGAAGACGTTTCTGCTTACTATTGATTTTGTTTTAAACCTAATAACAGATTAATTTGATTGGTGGTAGAACTATAGTTCAACCGGGGAGGTACCATACCGCCCTCACGATCCGCCGCAAAGCAATTGTTGTTTCGGTTGGAGAGATGTGGTTGTCGGGGACACTTACAAGCGAGGGGATCATCATACATACATCGTACATACATACATTATAAACATCATACATACATACATCAAATACATCATACATCATAGTTTTCAGAAATATTGACCTTAGGTAAGGTTTCACTCCTTTTTAAGGTTAAATGTAGATATCTATGGACTGAAGTAATCACTTAACACCAGGTGGCCTGCACGTTCGTTTGTTCTTCAAATGGGTGTCTATGGGCTGCAGTGACCACGCTCATTTGCTACTCTTCAAAAACAAACAAAAAGATGACGTCATTTTTCAAACTAATGGCTTATAATTTAATACAAACACCATTTTGAATTTATATTTTCGACACAAAACACCCATAGAGCTAAGAACCGGCGCAGTGTTAGCAGATAAATGTACTATTATGTTATTATAGGCATCAAAAGTTGCATCAGGCGAGTAACGGGATCGTGCAATACCGCTTCGGACTGGTTGCAAAAATACCTACGTGTGTACCGTGCACTACAGCGCCTATATGTGAACCGGTCGATAGTAAACTCTACGAAAGAATTTTCGTGATTTGGACAAATGATTTCTCCGAATAAGTTGGATATGCTGAGTAATGTAAGGAGTCCTGCTGGAGCTGGAGTGACGATCTCGATACATTCTAATTCTTTATCGCGTACCCGTTAATGCAGACTGTTTTACAAAACATCTTAGTAACGGGATCTAGGAAAGGAAAATATTCGTTTTTGCGTGTACATTTTATCATCATCAACCCGTAAGGATGCCACTTGACACGCGTCATCTCTCAGTATGATAAAGGTTAGGCCCTAGTCTACCGCGCTAGCCGAATGCGGATTTTTAGACTTGACACACCTTCGAGAACTTCACAACGAACTCTCAGATGTTTAGGTTTTCTCAAGATATTTTCCGTCACCGTTAAAGCAAGTGACAATTAATTTCTAATATGCACATAATTTCGAAAAGTCAGGTGCGCGCCGGTTTGTACCTCGGACCCTCAGTGTGAGAAGCTGGAATAATAACTAGGCTATCATTGCTTATGCTGATATTTCCAATAAGGTAGGCATATGTGCCGGATTGTTAATAGCCTGGCCGTGTAGGTGATCGCAGTGTATAATATGCTATGTTACTTATACGACCCTCCACGACAGCCGCCGACCTAAGCCGAGGTTCGAGTTTCACATGAGGCGCCCTTAGGTACGGTGGCAAACCCCAATATGGAGAGGCGGGCTACTCCGGGTCGTGGC
>DWKL01003185.1:0-11776 GCA_018249415.1 Phareas burnsi | reverse complement strand
AGGGCGTAGGTACGCCCTCAGATAGAACTTCAGTTTTCTTCGAAGTCAGCTATGGGTGTCCATAGGCAGCAGTGATCACTTAACATCAGATGATCTGCACGCTCGTTTGCTACTTTTTAAATATAAAAAAAATCCTACTCCTGATATTGCTCCTGCATTCTTCTCATTCTCCCAAATGAGTAAAGAAGAATCTCCCAAATGAGTAAAGAAGAATGTACAAAAAATAGTTGGCGGCTATTTTTTGTACATTTTTTTTCTCGGGATATTTCATTTAGTTAATTATATTAAGGGCATGGCATCGTTGGTCATCTCAGAATCCGAGGGATTTGCACAACTTTGAGAACTTTATGGAGAACTCTCACACATGTAGTTTCTCTTGAAATATAGTTATTAATATAAGAAGCTAAAGTTAAAAAAAGGAAAGTCAATCTCATTACCGTATGAGTATAGTAAGTTTAAAAATGCACTGTATACGTAAAGGTCAATGATTAAGGTCGTTTCCGTGTACCTACAAGTTACGAATTTGGTAACCTCACACTAGCTGACATGACTTGATTTAGTTCTTAAGTGGAACTATTATTATTAGTTTTAAGATACTTATAGTTCTCAAAATCAAGCAATGTTCTGTTTTTTTTCGATTTGAAACGAGTACTTAGGAAAAATAACCCATCATCATCAACTCATTATGTCCCACTATTGGGCACGGCTTTCAGAATGAGAAGGGTTGGGTCACAGTAGCCACGCAGGCCAAGTGCGGATTGGTAGACTTCACACACCTATGAGAACTTTACAGAGAACTCTCAGATGTGTAGGTGTTTCCTCACGATGTTTTCCTTCACGTTAAAGCAAGTGACAATTAATTTTTAGTACGCACATAACTTGGATGACATAAATCAGAGGTGTGCGGCACTCGAACCCCGGACCCCCAGTGTGAGAAGCCTGAATCTTAATCACTAATATATCACTGCTTTTTAACCCATACCTCGTTTGAAATCTATAATTTCTTGATTCCATTTTTGCCAAGGATTTTTAAATATTGATTAATCGCTCAGGAAATAAACAAAGGATAACAATGAACTCCGATTCATACGCAACATATTCCGACACACATTCAATACTATGTAAAATAGGTATGAAAATTATATCTTGAACAATTTACAATATATTTTTTATTACAAACTTTCGCTAATCTATAATTTAAATTGATGAAATAATGATAATATATTGTAACGCATTTTTTGAACAACTAATTTATGTTATAAATAGAAAGTGAACTATGGAAAGTAGATCACCATACTTTTACCACAAACGAGATATAAATATCCAGTTCCTAATTCGAATTAGTTTTGAATTCCGAACGAATTCCATCCGATTACGATACGCTGGAGCGCTGTCTGAATGCAAATTCATATTTTATGCATGTTTAGAAGGTGGTAGAACGATCCGTAGCAGTGGCAGCCTAGTGGTAAAACTTCGGCCTCTCACATTGGGGTCCAGTTATCTTTAAAGCAATTGATAATTAATTTCTCATACGTACATAACTTAGAAAAATGAGAATTGCATGCGGGATACGAACCCCATATGTGGGATGTATGTGTACATATACATGTGTATGTAGCGTGTGTGTGTGTGTGTATGAAAATTTAAAAATATGTAATTCTTACTGAATCTTACTGGTTAATGTGTGCGTTCAAATAACTTCGTGTGTCTACAGATTTAGTATATCGCATAATAATGTGGGTTTGAGGGTCGCCCGCATATGGTATTAAATTTAATATCTTTAATCTTTTTTACTCATTCGTGTAAATTTGATTGTAGTCTAAGGATAAAGCCTGCCATACAAGCAAAATTAAAATGTTTTTTTTTTAATTATTATTCGTAATCATTACCATAAGTTCTTTGTTTCATAAGAATAAAGCCTGCCATACAAGCTGAAACAAAGAACTTATGGTAATGATTACGAATAATAATTTAAAAAAAACATTTTAATTTTATAAAATATAACAGAAATGGTCCTACGTTACTAGCGAACTACTTAGATAACTTCAGACCGTTAACAAAATAATAATAATAATAAAAATAATTCTAATTGGAGACTAACTTCATCCTGTGTTACATCTGCGCGCGCCACTTTAGTTTCCTTTCGAAAAATTCACTCTCATCTGATTTTCATAATGCGCCAAAAAAAGTGTAACTTCCAAACACCCATACACACATTATTTCACTCATTGGTCCACTGATACTAGGATCTCCTATGTCGTGGGTGCCATGGACACATAATTATAAGGACACAAACACCCAAATCTAGAACCGAAACTTAAATTAATTATTTGGATGTTAGCCTGGCCGGGAATCGAAACCAAACACTGCGTGCCAAACCGCTATAGCGACCGCTGCGTCACGCGGGTCGTCAATAGCTTTAACATTTGTTATGATCAATTGAAATTAAGATACCTCACATCACGGCGATTATCAGAATAAGCAAAAACCGTCCGATTGTTCTTGAGTTAATTACGTTATAGTGTTTTTGTTACGTTTTATAAGAAACACGTTAGGTTAGGTTAGTTCAATTATGTGTTGTTTACAACGAAAAAACTTGTTTACGTTTTAATCTACAATAATTGAATCAAATCATATTTATTTGTGGAATAAGGTTACAAGTTGATACGAATTAATTTTGTTAAAGTGCGTTTATTGCCACTGTTGGGCTTACAATTTCAAGTGGCATTGTAATTCCATTAAAATTAAATTAAAATGTTTGTCTTTTAAATGTGAGAAGAGTAGCATACAAGCTTGCAATAACTGATGTTAAGCGGTCACTGCAGCCCATGGACACTCACATCTAATTTCAAACAAGTCGTAAGTAGATGATTTATTACTCCTGAGGAGTAAGATGGTTGCCCCGATGTAAGTCTGCCCGACAACATACCTCTCCTACCGAAACACAAGAACTGATTTACGGCCGATCATGAGGACCTCCCCGAACGATCTTCCATCTATTTAAACTATTCTATCATTTTCCAAACAACTACCATCCTTCAAATTAGAACACAGAAGTGTTAAAAACTACAGTTATAAAGCAATAGGTGAGACAGTGGCGCCATCAAAGTCGATCTTTTTTTTGAAGTTATGCTTATTTTGGCGCGTTATGAAAAAAATATGAGCGCGAATTTTTACGGTGCGCGCGTCATGTTGCGGAAATAACACCAAGCGTCATATCCGCTTGTTTTTAAATTAAATGGAGCTTAGGTTGGTCTTTAACATTCCCTCTTCCATTTAAGGAGTATGACATCTGTCAAAATATTTTTTTTTATGATTATTTTCTTTACGGTCTGAAATTATACAAGTAGTTCGCGAGTAGCGTACATGTTACATACTATTCCTGTTTTATTTTATTGAATTAGAATATTATTTATTTAAAATGTTACTTATTTCAAGTTATTATTCGTAGTATTTGATGTCGCCTATTGTTTGACGCAGTTTAAATGTATTTCAATGAGTAAAAAAAAATTGTGACTAACGCTAAAGAAGTATAACTTCTTACGTGCGTAACACGTATGTTTCACACGGTTTCAATTTTTATTCTAAACAAAGCACTTTCTACAATTATAGCTCAACACTAGGATATCTGCCATATGTCCTAGGTGTCATCACACATACTGTTAGTACACAAACATCCAGACCCAGAACAGAAATCTAAATTAGATATCTGTCTGAACGGAATCTAACTCCGACCTCTACGTGTCAAACCGGTATGGTAACCGCTGTGCCGGGCGAGTCGTCCATTGAACAACCTTCAAAATTTCAAACCTCTTCCATTACATAAAAGGCAGAAATAGTATAAAAATAAGGTTAAAAGCAATCATTACTCGTCGTTACTGGTAAATTATTCTAACCGACTTAGTAGCCAGTGTCCTTGCGGCGTCCGTTGCACAGGCGTTCACTTGTCCTTTACAGCTGCCCAGAATTCGTGAATTGATCGCATAGGAGATAAACGTTTAACTTGGAATATTATCAACGAGTGTTATTAATAAATACAAGCATTGTCCTGCGACTTTGTTCTAACTAACCAACTTTCGTGCAAATGTTCATTCCCCGTTTTATCCCATTAAGAGTAAAATTTCGGAAGAATCCCTCTTAATAGAATACAAATTCGATATCCATGCGCCTAGTTCCAGTAGTTCCAGACCTAAGATGATGAAACAGCCAGAACATTTTATTTTATATGTTTATATCGATTATATATGTGTGTAAGTGTTGAAACTAGTTTGTTCGGGGAGGCACCACCGCCGGCCTCATAATCTGACTTGAAGCTACTCTTGTGTTTCAGTTGGAGATTTGCAGTTGCCCGGTAGACTTACAACGGGACGATCTTAGTCCTCAAGAGTAGTGATCCATCTACGACCCAAGTACGACCTCAAATAGGCCTTTAATCCTCTGTAGGTTTAGATGTGGGCGTCCATGGGCTGTAGTGATCACTTAACATCAGGTGACATCGTTCGTTTACCCATAAAAACATACATATGTAATAATAATTAAATTTTAGGATAATATAAATATCTAAATATAAATATCTCTTATGAATTTGGCTAAGTTCAACATCGGTCAGACAAGAATCGAATTAAGATCTTATAGCATAAGAAGATATTATAGCATAAGTATAAAGATGGTAAAACCCGTCGCGGTTCGACACAAGTGTTATCACCACTAAACCTTTAGCTGGATTATAGCAGTATTAAATGTTGCTATGTTGTATGTAGTTTGAAGATAAATAAGATTTTGAAGTGCGGAAAAGATCGTTTTACTTCTTTTTTACGTTATCTACTTCTTTATAGGTGTTCTTCAGGTAGTTGGTAGGTACTTTTTAGGTAGTTGGTTGGTACTTCTTTAGGTAGTTGGTTGGTAGTTTTTTAGGTAGTTGGTAGGTACTTCTTAAGGTAGTTGGAAGGTACTTCTTTAGGGTTCTTATATAGGTTTTAATATAGGATCTTATTTGGACCAAACTGACATTTCAACATGCACCCGACGTGGTCACACAAAAACGACGGGGTCAATGGTCCTGGAGTCAAAGATAAAACTGAAAATCCCATTTATTCAATTTTTTTCTGAATGGAAATTTGCTGATTGCCCTCAAAATCTTAACGGCTGCGGGGTTATCTAAATCGGTATATTTATAACGAATATTCCAAAATGTATTCGATGATAACAGTAATAATTGGAGCATCTTTATCTTTCTATCCTCTATAATATTATAAAACTTATTTAAACAAACAGACAAATGATACTGTTTGTTTTATCAAGTGTCACGTTTAATACTGAAACAATTTAGATGAGAGAACATTGAGAAACATTGGGAAATTAACTTGCTTTTACGGTGAAGGAAAACATCGTGAGGAAACCTAGACATCTGAGAGTTCTTTGTAAAGTTCTTGAAGGCGTGTGAAGTATACCAATTCGCAGTCGGCTGAATATGGAAGCACGAGTGCTGTATGAAAACAATTAAATAGCAACTTGCACTATTTAGTAAGCTTTCCACTGTTTGAACGTTCCAACTTTGACAGCCATTATCTCTAAAATGTGTTACAAAAAATTTTACGATTATTTACCACCCCTTCTTGGGTAGTTGTCAAAATGGCAGCTCTCATGTCACATTTACAAATTTGATTTCAAAGTTTTAACCGTATGTACCCTACATAAACTAGTTGACGTCACAACTAGTGAATCCCTCTCCTAAAACTGTGACACTATTTATGGATGCGCCTTTCCTTTTTAACTTGGTGCCGTCTCTTCTATCTTATCTCACATTTTGACTGCGAATATTTCGAAAATCTGCGCTTGAACCTTGTCAACCCTACATAATTATATCGCACCTACTTATATTATACAAGACAAACCATTTATAAATGTTTTTATAATCTTATCGAAATAGGCAACATAAGGCAATCGTGTAGTTATTATTTAATTCGCTTTGGTTCACGAACAAGGCTGTAAAAACTAAATGTTTGTTTAATTATACTGAAGGTCAGTATTTCAATTTTTATATAGATAAGTTACAACGTAACAGATGCATTTAAAATCGTTTGTTCGAATCTGTGAAATATGATGCAATAAAAAAAGTAAATCGTTTAATTTAACTGTCATTCTGTAAGCTAGCGTCCTAAGTTTTCTTTCACTTTCAAGATAAATTTAATCGTTTTAACCTTGGCCTTGTAGCGCTACTTACACTTTCATTTTGATTTTATTATCTGTAATGATTTTATTATCCTGCTGGGGGTCAAACAGCAATTTATCAAACACTTCCGTAAATCGATCGAAAAAAAATCACGCGAACGCAACGGCCTACTGGCCATAAACATAACGTGAAAAAAAACCACTTGACATTAATTTTCGCGCGCACAATCCGCACATCACAGATAATTAAAAACTTACGCGGAACGAAATTTGTGTTGGAAATTTAAAAAGCTAAAAAATAAAGGAAACGACAGACGCGTGAACGCGTTCGTTTTGTATGGCTGACTGAGTGTTTGCTGCGTAACAGATGATATTTGTAGTTCGGTGCCAGTGCGCGTGTGTAGAAACGAATCGATATTACGTCACAAACGTCAACAACGCATGTTCAGTTTCGCGGGTTTTTTTATTCTTATTTAGTTCCACTTAACCGCCATATTTAATATTAATGTTTGACGTAGGTTCTAAAAACCAAAAAGTTCCTAACTAATCGCGAATTCTTGGAAATGCAATTAATAATTCCATTATTTTTGTCCTAGAATCGCAATAAAAACCCTACATTAATTAATTACCTGTTTCTATTTTAGGAACATGTTAATTAAACGACAAGATATATTATCTTAAATAAAAAAAGTAGTGCATGCATGAGTTTAGTTGCTAATATAAATTCATTAAATAGTGTAGAATATTCTAGTGAATGTTGTGTTTACATATTATAAAACATTAAATGTTAACTTATAGAAATAATACAATAGTTGTTATTATTTCGTTTCAACTTAATCTTCAGGTTTTTTTTAATGTAAAGTCGACAGAGCGGCATTGCCAACAGATAGTTTTTTTTAAATAAAGATTAAAAAAGTAACGGAAGCAGTAACGAGTGTGCATCTTTCGTCACATTACGTGGTCACTCCCGCCCATAGCCATTTGTAGTCGACCGCAAACGAAATTCATCACAGATGCTTTTCTGCCCCGAAAACTGAATTAGGATACTCTATCTCTATCTGCAGGATCTCTATGAAACTTTACTGTAACCTGTAAACCTTTAAACTCTAACCCCTTATAACCAGAATTTCCACTAACCACAGCGGAAATTGCCGTCGTCCACCTTAAGTTTTACCTAAGTTTAAAAACCTGTGTTTTACCCTAGTTAAGCTTTTACCCAGCTGCGACAAATGGGTGGGTGTTTCGAGTATATGTATGTATGTATAGATGTATATATGTCAATTTTTTTGACACGGGTTGTAGCCTAAACGGCTTGATGGATTTTAACATACGAGTTGTCTTTACACTCGTCTCATTAAAGCGAATGACACTGGGTACAATTAAATTTAAAAAACAAAATGGCGTCTTTTGTTTCCTTTTTCGGCGCGGCGTATGCGACTTAATTAGTTTTGTGCGACTTAAGTAATTTTTTCAGGTTTTTGCCGTCTTATAATTATTTAATGTTTAGTCTTCATTTTAAATACAATGATAACATGACACGGGGGTCTTGTAACGGATGGCTCTTATCTTTTTGGATTCACATGTAGATTTGTGAACGTCGTGGACGTCTGATAGGTGGTAGAACTATATGTCGGCGAGGGGTGGTAAACGCCGCTCTTACAATCCGCCGTAAAGCAACTCTTGTTTGGTTGGAGAGGTGGGTTTGTTAAGTATACTTACAAGCGAGAAAACCATCTTAATCCTTAGGAGTAGTAGTAACACTCAACTACGTCCGCCCTCCGATCGGTCTGTACTGTTTTTTTTTAAATTATGCTTATGATTCTCAGTGTTATTTACTAATATATATACAATATACAATAGGCAGTCCGCATCAATTCTCTGTGTTTCACATTGCGGTCGTGCGAATGCTCCGCTGCACGGCGATTTGATACCCGCACAAGCGGAACATCGGCCCCGGGTACATGTCAGAATGTCAAAAATGTCTCCTATATGTCGACACACAACCGGGATGTAAGACCAATCGTGTTTCATAAAGGAAATATTTGATGTTCCCCATAACTGTACCTGAAAGACCACGATGGTGCGACGGTCTGTCCTATTTGAAGTTAAATGTGTTTCTATGGGCTCCAGTGATCACTAAACATCAAGTGGCGTGGACGTTCGTTTGCTTCGAGCATAAACAAGTTTAAGAGTTTTCACGGATAACTCTTAGGTATATAGGTTGCCTTACGTTTTCGGCGCCGTTATAGCGAGTGATAATTGATGTTTACTTTACTAAATCTATTATATATAAATAAAATTGAAGTAATCTTTGAAATTGAAGGCAGCAATGTACATTTGTAAGCATTTTAACAATACCAAAACTCTCAAGACTTGTTTCAATATTGGTTTCAAACATCCGTCAGAATGTGTGACTTAATTGTGGAAAGGACTAAATTGGTTCCGACAGGATTTTTACGCAAAGAGGACTACTGACCTACTTTTATTAGATATATTAAAGTGATAAATAGAAAGGGCTACAGGCAGGGAGAGTCATGATGGAAAGCTTGTTAAATTATGTTTTCTGATGCAATAACGCCAGCAAAAACATGATCAGATAAAGCGTTAGAATGATAGTCACATGAAACTTTGGTAAATATTTCGTCATACGACACACAGGCATACACAATATATGTAAAAATATAACCAGCGATAGCCTAGTGGTTAAGATTCTGGACTCTCATGCTGAGTGTCTGGGGCTCGAACGCACGCACCTCTGATTTTTCGAAGTAATGTGCTCGTTAGAAATTAATTATTACTTTCTTTAATGACGAAGGAAAACATTGTGAGGAAATTTACACATCTGAAAGTTCTTTGTACAGTTTTCGAAGGTGTGCGAAGTCTACCAATGCGCACTTGACTAATGTGGCAGACCATTACCTAACTCTTTTCATTCTGAGTGGAAACCCGTGTCCAGGCGTGTTATTGGTAGATGATAGTATGATGATGGATGATGATGATAGAGATGATGATGATGATGATGATGATGATGATGATGATGCTGCTAATGATGATGATGATAATGATAATGATGAATACGTGATCAGACACAAAAAGTGACAGTGTTATGTTGTTTCAAAACAACTAAAAAACCGAGGTCTGTGTGTTTAACTTCCGTTTGAACTTGAATTATTAATTAGTTATAAATGAATAATACAGTTATGTTTCTGTGAAACATAGCCTGGGAGACTGCGTTGCAAATGTTCACATCATAAAATATCATCATTTAATTTTAACGCCTGATCCCTTGTTACAAAACATTAATTCTAATTCTTATTTTGTATTTAATGTATGGCTTATGGGCTAGGAAAAAAATTAGTCAGGTTAAAAACACTTCTAAAGTATATGTTCACTATACATTTTATAAAAATCATTGGTAACTTTTAATACTCGAGTAATGTAAAGTATAATTAATACTTATAGCTGTTGTGTTTTTTCATGTGAGAAGAGTAGTAAACGTGCGTGCAAGTCACATGATGTTAACTGATCACTGCAGCCCATGGACATCCACATCTAAAATCAAACAGGGCCCTTTCCACACTTCTTCAACGGAAACATAAGAATTTCTTTACGACGGATTACGAGAGCAGCGGTGGTACCTCCCCGGACAAACTATAGTGCTAGCATCTATTAAATTGGTATCGTGTACTCTATATACCCACTTCTGGGCGTCAGTCTCATCTCAGAATGAGTATGTTTAATCCACCACGCTGGCTAAATGTAGATTAGTACACTTCTCATGCATTCAAGAATTTTATGAACACTTTGCATATTGGTTTTTATCACTATGTTTTTATTCGCCGTTAAATCAAGTGATAACTAAGTTCTAATAAGCATGATATATATTTTGTATACGTGTATGATACACACAACATATATAAACTTAAACAAGTTAAATAAATGCATTGGATTTTTCAATCTGTTATGTTTCTTTGGCACATAAAGGTATAAATAAATATGTATACTCCGGAAACTCCGCAAAAAATATGTACACATTTTTTCAAAAGTGGTTTTATATGTAAAAGCGATAAGCTTGACGGAAGTTAATTATACCGATAATAACTCATTTTGTATTTCATTAAAAGCTTTATAATTTGTGTTAATAAACCGGATTTATTAAAGCGGTTGCGTAACTGGCTCCTAGTCTATGTGTATTATATATATTGACGCAAGAATTTGTCACCCAGAGCGGAGTAACCGGTACCCGAAGGCTTGCAAGGTTGACTCATGTTTGCCTCTACGGACGCATGTAAATCCCCTCGCTTGTAAGGGAATTCCTAAGGTTCAAGATCAGGGTTTTTGCTGCCAATGACATTAAAAAAAGTCAAAAATCCTGCCATTATTCATTCTTATTCTCTACAGGACCCGCGTGGTACAGCGGTCGCTATACCGGTCTGGACTGTGTTCTGTTAATTAAATTTGTAATGTCTACTGAACTAAATCTCGATAGGGGAGGTATCACCGTCGCCTTGATAATCTATTGTTTCGGTTGTCTCAAGCAATCTTTGTGTTTCGGTTGGAGAAGTGTGGTTGTTGGGTATATTTATTGCGAGGCGACCATCTTAGTTCTCAAGAGCAGTGACGCATCTAAGTACGATCTCAAATCATTCAGTCCTTTTTAAGGTTTGATATAGGTGTTTTTGGTAAAGAGCACTTAATATCAGGTGGCATGCACGCTCTTGGTAAAAAAATATATTTCTATAAATACAAAATGCGGTGTTATCCTAACAGGTAAACAGTGAATATAATTAAGTTATTGTATTTTATGACAGTTAATAGTTTCAGCATCAATGCTCCCAAATAGAGGAAAAGTATTATTATATACTCAGTTGAAAAACCCCACTCGTACGTGTTTGTGTCAATACGGTTGTCTGGTTTATTGAGACAAAATATATTATTGAACTCAGTGATTCCCAAAGTGGTCTGTATAGTCCCCCAGGGATCGACGACCTGAATGGGAAATTAAGAGCGAAAAAAATTGGGGGTCAATAAGTGTAGAAAGTGTTTATATAACATTTTGACAACCTTAAGTATTGAGTTGACAGACTGCTCATTATCAGATCTTCATATATACATTGTAAAATCCCATACGGGTTCGCAAGACTAAAAGAGTTTGCACATTATCCGATGGCGGTACCATAAACGATGGCAATGCAGATTTCATTTCCTAAGTTTTTTTTATTGCCGCGATAACCCAGTGGAATGATTCCGGTCTTGCACGCTGGGGGTTTGAATCCCGCACGCAGCACTGATTTTTCGAAATTATATGTGTATCAAAAATTAAATATCACTTGTTTTAACGGTGAAGGAAAATATTGTGAGGAAACTTGCGGGAGTTCTTTGTAAAGTTGTCGAAGGTGTGTGAAGTTTACCAATTCTTACAACAAAATATTTACAGCGAGGCGACTATCTTAGTCTTCAGGAATAGCAATACATCTACTTGCGACCTCAGATAAGACTTCAGAGCTGTTTGAGGTTAAATATAGGTGTCCAGGCACACATATAGCGAGGCGACCATCATAGTCCTCAGGAGTAGTGACGCATCCATATACAGTCTCAAACGGAA
>DWKL01003184.1:0-11776 GCA_018249415.1 Phareas burnsi | reverse complement strand
CCGTGGTCACGGCGAAACTGCGGTGGCGGGAAGAAACTATTGACAGGCACTAGTGGTAGATTAGTCTATCTACCCTAAGTCTAGTTCGTTTTTCTTTATATGGTACAAAAAATAATAATAATAAGTTGTAATTTAGTATAACAAACACTCATACATAATTAAATACAGTTTAAAATTAAATAACTTTTATAAATATATCAAGATCATAGCCCTACCAATGTCCCAAATACGTGACTACTCCTAACGACTAAGATGATCGCCTCGTATGTAGTGAACCTTCCAACTAGACTACTACATCCTACACCCTAACACCCTAAGACTACGCCCTTCCAAAACACATAAATCGCTTCACGCTAAAGATAAGTAAGGGGCGGTGATAACTCCCAGGTCGAATCATACAACTTCTACCACCTGTTAAGTTAGCTAATTTAACAGGTTAAATTAACAGGCTAATTAACAGGTAATGTCAAAATTAAATGGCAAATAAGATAGCAATATTTTATCCCAAACGAAAACTTTCTGCTAGTCGCCAGCAGCTAATGACAAGGCTTCATCCAAATCTATTATTAAAGATTTACGCCCTAAACTCAGGAGTTCCGATCCTAACTCCAGACAGATTAAATGGATTATTCATAACTGGATTCGACGAACTTCTGGATCATGTATCCTTTGATTAAATGTGAACAGACGTTTGAACCTAGGATATGAAGTTTGCAGTTTATAAAGGGGGAGTGAATTAAATTTATTCACGAAACTTCTTGAGGATGAAGATGACATCTGCATACCTACATTGAAACCTATGGAGATGTACACATAGGTTTCGATTCAGATGAATTGCCATATATACAGGTTGTTCCAAAACTCAAGTGTAATATACCGACGATACAGATACCAGTTTATGACGACGCAGGAAATAAAAAAATGTTTTAGCTAAATGGTAATTTTTTTGTAAGTTGTTTCGTCATAATCTTCGCTCTCTAGCATAACCAGTTTATCGTTTACTTTTGGAACATAGGACATAGTAATAAATATAATTCATTAATGATGTCCGTATTAATTATGTTTATATGTGATTACAGCTCTATTTGAAGTTGTTCGCAGATGTGTTGCTTATCCGCGAAGACTAAATTGGAACGCCTGATGTGATAATACATGTGGCTATACCCTATGGATCTACTACAAAATTCAAATGACAGGCGCAGGCGCGTTGTTTGAAATTGTTCGTCGATCCGTTGCTTAGACCTGGGGACTAAATGGGAACGCCTCAGGTAGCCACGTGCCTTACCACATCTTTCAAATCAGAAACGTTGCAACGCCCAACGCTTTTCCTATAATTATGCTTCCGCTATGGAATGATGAGTTCTGCCACCCTCAAATTGAAATCATCTATAACTAACACTTAAGTAGCAATGACTTAAATCTTTCCATTACACAATGCTTATGCTTCAAATAGGCTCAAGAATAGAAGATAGCGTCGTCGATAACCTGCCATCAGGAAGTTGCTCAATGTCAAGTGGGTATTCATTGCGTGATAGCCGAAGTGGATTGTCGTTTATAGAAAGTCATGACAACGCAATGTATATCGTCATGTCCGATGACGTTGCACGTTATGTAATCGAATGTCGAGATGCATGTCATATTCTTGTAAAGATAGGGCTGTCAATTTGTGTCAATTATTGTTTTACTTTTTTTTGGGCTGTACGATACCAAACTGTTTCGGAGATCAAACAGATGATGACGGATTTATAAGTTAAATATAAGTGTATTAATTTCAAACAAAATTTAAGCTATCTGTTTCGATTATTACAATCAGATAGAAATCGTTAAGTTTTCTCCAAGAGTCCGAGTAACTAATTCTAACTAATCCATGCTGTGTCTATACTGAAACAATCTGGTATATTTTAATCTTTACACAGTTGAGAGAAAACATACTTCGTATGTACATGTCAACGCCGAAGATGCAAAATATAAATGTACACGGATTATAATTTCAGAGTTAAGTCAAGCATGGTTCGTGTATTTTAAACCTTACATTGTACAACCCTAGAAGACTGCGTGCGAAGCAATTTTACGCTTGCACCGCGTTCCTGAGTGACGAGTTAAAAGGCAAGCGGATACAGCGCTTCAAATCGCTACATATTCTTATAAAACTTTTATTCTTTTAATATCGCTTTTTTACAAGTTTTTTTTACAGAAGCCGATATATATGATTGAACCGAAATATATGTGTTAAATGACTATTTTTGTCTGGTTATAAATTTAATAATTTCATATGAAACATAATGAAAAAAAAAATGAAGAACTAAAAGTAAGGATTAAAATTAATAAAAAAAATTAGTATCAAATGATCTCCGGGTGAATTTTTCGTTATATCCTCTTTAACGATACTTACTGTGTTATATTTTCATCAGTTTATAATTATGTAAATCTATTTCTATTTTTAATTAATCTTAATTAATGAAGAATAGATTTAGAGACCTCTTAAGGTTAATTAACGTTATTCTCGCAGTTGATAAGCAGCGTTTCTTTTATTCTTACGCGTTTTAGAAAGATGTAATAATAACATCAGAAATATGCGCTGGCCATACGAAGTGCGTGCGCCCAGTCATATCGAACAGTACGTACTATTATAGGTCGTAAAATTTTATTAACCGCTCTTAGAAGCCATTCCACCAATGTTTCTGCGGCGTCGCGGAGATTAAGACGTTTTTGTTATACCAGTAAGCGAATTCTAACACTCACGATGTTGGATCTTACTGTAATTGCTTTGTTTATTGAAACGTATTCTATGTTTTGTATTGATTACTGAAGATTATTGAAGATAAGGATCGTCTTGCATGTTTTTTCATGTTTATATAAGATCATCAATATTTTAGAGTATAAATTCCTAGTTACATAGGCGTATAATACTTTAAAGAGGTTTTGATAAAGCTTTAAGGAGGTCCTTAAAATATTATCATTATACTTTAAGAAGATCCTTAAAGTATTATCAAAAATTTTGTTGCACAAACAGCCACTTGAAACTGACTTATTAACTTAAAAATGTTTGATAACATACAGATAAACATTTACGAAATTAGAAACTGGCAATTATGTTTAAATAAAACACACAGGGCATGAAATGCGTGTCCTGGACACATACGAAGAAGAGGACATAAACACCCAGACTCGGAACAGAAATATAAATTCATCATTTTGATATCTGCCTTGCCGGGAATCGAACCCGAAAGCCTCTGCTTGTCAGATCGGTATGTTAACCGCTGTGAATCGTCAAAGGTTTAAGACAAGAATACAAGAGTTCCGGCGCAAGTGCATGACCACTCCCTCAGATTGCCAAACAATTTTTCTTTCACATTAAAAAGTAATCAATCATCACCAAGATAATGTAACATACTCAGTAGACTTTGATCACAGTTATTTAATTAGCCACTTGTGATCGAATTTTATATATGCATTTGTTTATTATTTTTAATGTAATAAATATACAACACGTGTCTAAAATAAGAAGACAATAAACAAGTGAACTCTGCCGTCATTATGCTATAATGCCGTTACATACTAAAATTACTTTTTGAGTAATGACAAAAAGAAGGTAATTCATAAAAATTACTAGTACATCATAACTAAACGCCATATGCAAGTTTGAGATATCAAAGATGGATCTAATAGAGCATCTTCGGATGGTGAAACTTTAAATTCGTATTTTACTGATTACGAGAGTCTTAAAAATATCGAAATTGGCATTTTGGATAACAACATTTTAGCATAAGGACGACAGGACTGTGGACCACTGCTCTCTCTGTACCGTAACATCACCCAATACATTTGTGTTATGTATTTACCAAAATGATTCGTTATTTTTCTTCTATATCTGTCAATGTTTAATACACGCTTCAATTCATTGTATTTTTGTATACCTTTTATTTAGGATGAGGGCTTGAAGATCTGTCGTACAGGTTTACCTAGGACGGACTCTAGCCACTCACAAAGGCGACTATCATCGTCGACCCATTAATGTTCCGTTGCTGAGGACAGGTCTCCTCTCAGAATGAGAAGGATTACACCATAATCCACCGCGCTGGCCAAGTCCGGATTGGTACACTTCACACACCTTCGAGATCTTACAAAGAACCCTCAGATGTGTAAGTTTCCTCACGATGTTTTCCTTCATCTTTAAAGCAAGTGACAATTAATTTCTAACACGCACATCACTTCGAAAAATTAGAGATTGCGTGCAGGGTTCGAACCCCGGACACTCAGTTTAAGAAGCCGGAATCTTAACCACTAGGCTATCACTACTTTATAACATAGGCGACGTTATTATCATGTAATTAAAGTACAAATGATTGCCTTTTGATTTATAACAAAATACAAAGAAACGCTTTCTATTCTCATAACCCCATACTAAGATTTCCTGTGTCATAGTGCCATGGACACGTACAAAGACAAGTAAACAAACATCCAGACCCAGAACAGAAATCTAAGTTCCCCATTTAACTATATAAAAATCGGAAATCAAACCCAAAACCCTCTTCGTGTCAGTATGATACTGGTACCGTTATGGTATCTGCTGAGCCACGCGGGTCGTTAAACGATTGTAGCGGCAGAAATAAATAAAGTTATTATTATTACTTCTTTTTCTCCCAAAAGGGGTAAATTCTGCACTTTTGCATCTTAGCCAAACATAAGCTGGTGAAGTTGTGTGTATTGAGAAAAACTTTCTAACAACCCTCCAAGTGTTAAGTATGACTGTTGTCTGTAAGGTGATAAATGTTTGAGGATTGAGAATTTGTTTGATTGAGGATGAATGTTTAAGAGTTTCAGGTTTGAGTGTAGTGTTTCAGGTGTGACTCCGTTAGTTGAAAGAATGATGGTATTATTAAAGTTATTATTATTCAACAGAACAACGACGTAATTGCGTTTTATAATAACAGAAGAAGCATTTAAGTTTGGAATTGTAAATATCGATAGAATTTTAATCATATCAATTAATATTTATAAAAAAAGTACTGTTAGAATAGGTTTGACATTTTTTTCTATGGACACATCTTCCATAACGGGAACTTAAGGCATTAATAATATGAGCATAGGAACTTCGTTACGTCATGTGACGTCACTGTTCTACAGGAATACCGTAAGTCCGACTCATACTTTGCCGATATTAGTTGTTTTTACTTAGATCTAAAGTTTAGAATTTGCGTTCCGAACATATTGTCATATTAATTGGCGGATGTTTATTAACTATTGTTTTAATTTAGATTTAAAGTTTTTAGTCTGTGCTGTAATCACATTGTGATATTAATTGACCGATACTTATTACTCGTAATTTCAATTTAAAATCTAAAGTTTAGAGTTTGCGCTGAAACTATGATAAGTATTCACTTGTATGTTTTACCACTTTTACGATAGAATAAAATGTAATTTTTTTTTATATGGAGATTAGGGGACTTAACTTTCAATTACCCAAATTCCAGGCGGAAAAAATAAAAAAAATAATATTTAGTTCTGTGCCTTTCTGTGTCCATGAGGTGTAAGGCCAGAAATCTATTGAGGATTACGAACCTTTTTTAAATTTGTAGTTAAATAAGTCCGCATGACGATGGAATTTGAATTTGAATTTCGCGTTCTATCGAATGTGAGCAAAAAGTTTTAATAGTCTAGAGTACAGTTGAATTCTTGTCGTCAACGTTTCGAACAAAGATAAAAGAGCGCGCATTTTTCCATGTTTGAATTAGGAATGCCCTGAGCTTCCAAAGAAACGATCGTACTTGCTGATGCGTTTATTGTGAGAACAAAACCTGTATTCTCCGGTGATAAAGTCGTTAATCAATTGTCAAATGACCAATCAATGTTGCCAGGGCGGTTCATTTGTATGTTTTGGACGCGTCCGAGTGTTGGCTTGAATTTTAACACTTCGTTCTCACGTCAAAGTTTGTGTGCGTGTGTATTTACGACAGTTTCTGAAAAAATAATGTTTGCTTTAAAACATTTGCGGAATAAATTTGAGGCTTGTGGAAATCTCTCCCGAGGATTTATAACAAAGCCGCTGCGTTTACGTGAACGCGTTTTTAAGTTTTAAAGTAAACAGTATTGTGCGGGCCATGAAACTGTATTTTCTTCTGTGTGATAAAACTAGGTAAAGTAAATTTTTACGTTTCTTAATATGTATATATTTTTTTAATGATTTTCATATTCACAACTGCAATACTTACGAAGACCGTGTCATAACAATCAAATTATAACTGTTGTTTTTTTATCATTTTTGCATTCATTATTTACATAGCGATTTATTTTATATTATCATCAGCTGTGACTGTCCCATTGTTGGGCTCGGGTCTCCATCGAAAAGCGACGAGTTAGGTCGGGTTAGGTTGTCGCGCGACGCTGACCAAGTGCGGATTGATAGACTGCACTCACCTAACGACGTATTTTGAAATATTTTCGTGATAAACAATAACAATTATTGTAATTCCGAACGCCATATTATAACAATAGACTTATACTATGCGACAATTGTTATTTTTCTTTGATTATTTTTATTGTTACCCATTAGTTTTGTAATGGAGAAAATTGTTGTTTTCTTTATCAAGATTTTTTAATTGGATACCGGAAATAGTCGCGTGGGATTAATGTAACATAAGCAACACATGCAAGGAAACCCACCTCGCGTGTACTTGTAGTCGTGTGCTGTGAACGACAGTGGTACAAGTTTTAATTAAGTACCTACTTATTCAATTTATTCAATTAAATTAAGTTCTTTATTAAATATTAACACTTTTATGTACTTTAAAAACTATTTTGTATAAGTAATACAAAATAGTTTTTAAATGTGTTTAACAGTGTACATTCACTGTTAAAATCTTAAAACAAATATTTATCCTTTTTGCACACAAATCTATTTGATATCTATTAAAGCATATTGTTGAAAATGATTTTAATTTACAATATAAAATGTATATGTTCACATATATATGTATATTTAAAAAACCTTCTAGGTCATGTAAACTTATCACAGTTCTAATAGAATAAACACGACCATTAATGACCCTTCATTAATTTGTATCACTAAAATAAAGATCGTCCGGCTGAAATCGATTCACACGACCATTTTTACGACAGATGTATTACACAAGGAAGTTTAATTGTTACTATTACAACAAAACACATAATAGTACTAAGATTATTGTGTTAAAAAGGAACCCACCCTATTGGTCAGCGTTTTTTAATCCAGCGTTTACAATTCACAATAGCCACAGGACTTTGAACGCTTCGCTGCGTCTCATAATTGCACCAGCTGTCTAAATCAAGATAGTTAGCTAATCGAAAGCCTGGGTACACGATAAACTGACGCGCATAAACATTCGCCATTTGATTACGTATGGATTTTACAGTCGAGATAGCGAACATGGAACGAATGCAACCGCCGAAGGCGTGTTACAATCAGACTGTTCCTATATTATTCCATTGCAATACAAATAAAAGTTTATTATCCAAATAAGTTTATTGTGTCATAAATAAGTATTGGTACTAACAAATAAATATTCGTTAACGGTAAATTGAATTAAATTAACCATAGTTTTAATTTGTATATCGAGAAGAAGACGAATCTGCGTCAAATAGTAAACTTTCTCTAACAGATTCATATTTAAAACAAGAAAAGAAATAGAAGAATAAATAATAAAGAGGAGTTGAGAGTTAAAAAAAGAGATGGAAGAAAGAAGAAAAAAGTTCAGTACGACTGATAAAAGCTGTGAAAGGTATCAAATATATTGAAACCTTCATCATATCCCATCATAATTTTCCTCCAATCCGCATTGGAGCAGCGCATTGCATATAGCAATGCACTGCTCCAGGCTCCTGGGTGGAGCTCCAGACCAAGCTCCACCCAGTAGTGGAGAAAATCCCGTGTACCAGCATTCCGACATAAAAAAGGATGCAGGCATGACATTAATAAAAACTGCCTGTCGTATAAAGAGTATCCCACTAATTGAAAGAACTTCCACATACACTTCTTGTTAAACTTTTATCAAGTTAGTTGGATGCCTCTAGTTCAACACATCAAATGATCTTTCCCGTCTAAGTTCCAAAAAAACCTATATCGTATACTGCTCAGTAATGGCTCCCGATTTTCAATGCGGTCTGTTAAACAATAACTGTACATTTTGTCTACGTCACTGAAATCTGAGAATAAGATTATAATGAATAACAGGTTTGAAAAATCAAGTGTTTTAAATTGATGAATTTAACTCTATGTAGTTAAATATAACTGTATATAAATAAAATTAAAGTAAATTGCCTTATTATGTACAGATATGAATTACGATAAAACTCACTGTTTAACTGTAAATTAATTGTTATTGTTAATAAGGCCTTGTCTGTAAATCTATTGAAAGTTTAAATGTGTTTAGTCTTTATGGTTTTTCGGCGAATTTAAATTTATTTTGAAGTCAGTATTTTAATTACGTCGCAGATTAGGTAGTGCTAAATTTTTTAAATTGAAATATAATAAGGTATGGTTTTAAGGTAAATAAAAAATAACGCCTTTTATATTTAAAATTCCACACTAGGTATCCCTAGTCATAGATGTCATGGACACATGAAGACACGTAGTCTATTATAGGTATTTCTGGATCTTTGTCATCCAGACTCAAAACAGAAATTGAAATTCTTTATTTCAAAGTATGCCTAGCCGAGATTCGAACCTGGAAACGGTTACCGCTGCGCCACGTGGGTCGTCAGAGTGAATAAAAACTTTACTATTAAGAAATAATAACGTCAACAAAGCAAAAATTCCACTGCATCAAATAATTTACGCTCCATACTGCACGATAAAGTTCCAGCGCCATACTCAAAGTTGGACGGCGGTCGAGTCTATAATTGTCGGAAAAGTTCAAAAAACTTGGAAGGAACCCCTCGAGAGCCACCGAGGCGTGGAGTGGTGGCATTGTTTGAGCGGGTGCAAGTAGAAAAACAAAGTTGAGTGACCACACATAAGGTGGTTGCGTGGGTTAACTTACCCGACTTTACCTTATGTCCTTTACACAGAGTCAGACTTAAACTTGGTTTTATCATTTTTTTTAATGGATTTCACGGCCTTCGATTATTCCCTTTTGGCCTGTCTTTAAAACTATTTTACGTTGTTGAGCATAGATAATACAGCATAATTGATTAACTGATCTGTCATGAGAGACCTTCTTTAATTATGTAGTACATTATACCAAATCATTTGAATTTCTTTGTATAAAATCTAATCTAACTAAAATTGGATAAGCCTATGTACTGTATTGAACCATAGACTTAACCTTTTGGATAGAATAGGATTGATACAATTTGATAGGATATCTGTGGAGAGCAATGCCATACAAATACAAATACAAAACACTTTATCGCATACCAAAAGAAAAACAAACAAAAAATATAGTGACTGATCATACTGACTAAAACTGATCAGACAGATAAAATTGTGAATTTTGTGGAATTTCCAATTAATTAAAGATTAGTATCAGATTCGTTAATATCATTTAGACACGTAAGTGGAACCCTAATTACATATTTTTATGGAATAATTATCTCTTATTAAACATCTAGTTGTGACCTACGGTACATGCGACACCAATAACAATTTATAAACTGCTGAATCAATGTTTGTGCAATTTCCAATTTTCTATAAGCTAAGGCTATCTTTTCTATAAGATACTTAAAATTTTAAATTAAATTGCGATCGGATTAAGAGCTCATATTAAACCATAGACAAATTTACATTTAATTATAATCACGTCTAAATTTAGTACACTTGTAATCTTTAAATGTTACTTATATATAAATGTCAAACTATTGAATTAAATCAATGTTTTGAGGTTGATAACTCTATCTATCAGTATAATTTTAAATTGCTCAATTAAATAAACTTTACAGCGACGCGAACATCCTCTGTAAAAACAATAAGGATCAAATTGGTTAAATGGTTAACGGATCAAAGTAACAGGTGATCAAAATGGTTCATAAATTAATAAATATCAGATGATTGCTACGTTGATGATATAGAAGTTTTTAATTAAAATTCGCTATGACGTTCCGTTTGAAGTGGTGGCGGCTTTATAAATGTGCGAAGATTAACGATTACTTTCTGACAATACGATTCTATATTTAATTGGTTCTTTACTTCAAATTTCAGATAACGCTTTTTTTTATATTCGATGAGTAGCAAACTAGCGTGCAGGTCACATGATGTTAAGTGGTCACTGCAGCCCATGGATACCTACATTTAACCTCAAACAAAAAGTTCTGTCTGAGGTCGTACATTAATGCGTCACTACTCTGGAGGACTGAGATGGTCGCCTCGCTGTAAGTGTGTCCGGCAACCGCACCTCTCCAACCGAAACACAAAAACTTTTTCACGGCGGATTATTAATTTGGTTTTAATAGGATTTAATGCGTTTATGTATGTAAGGATGGGTTTATAAGTTCACCTCTGGCTAACGTGTTAACAATCGAGTTCAAATAGACTGACGAGCTGACATCCTGTTTACTAATATATTGCTACTGCAGGTACTGAGTTCAAAACACCAAGATCGCATTTTTGATATTTCAAAGTATGAGCGTTTTAGGAATGATTTTTTTCTTGCTTCAACGGTGAATAAAAACATCGTGGTGTAACCTAAAATGACTTGAGTTTTCTCTATAAAATTTGTATAAATGGTTGAAGAGTAGCAAACGAGCGTGCATGCTACCTGACGTAAAGTAGTCACAGCCCATGAAGAACTACCTATAACTCAAACAGAAAAGTTATATCTGAAGTATATATAACTTTTTTGTTTGAGTTATATGTGTGTATACACCTAAAGACTATGAGGGTGACGGTGGTACTTCCCCGGACGATCTATAGTTCTACCACCTGTTAAAATATCTTAATATGGTTAGACGTCCGCGTGGTGCTGTAACTAGCATACTGGACTGAGTCGCAGAGGATTTCGGGTTCGATTCCCGCCTACGGTCACATCTAAATGATAAATTTAGATTTCTGTTCTGAATCTGAGTGTTTGTATTCTCGGCTTTGTCTATGACCATGGCACAACGTCCCAGAGTAAACTATCATAAACGCTAGACGCTTTCTTCGTGGTATAACGACAAGTGCAAAAACACCCAGACCCAGAACAGAAATCTAAATTCATCATTTAAATATCTGCTTAGCCGGGAATCCGGAACTCTCTGCGTGTCAGACCTATAAGATAACCGCCGCGCCATTTGGGTCATATTGCGTTGCTATAAGTGTAGAAAGCCTTTATTTCAAAAAATTTTTAACATACAGCATATATTTGCATTACGGTAATTCTAGAATGTAACATATCTCAATTTCTCTGCAACTAAACAGTGTTATACTCTAGGTGACTCTATCATTGCGATACTTAACTACATTCATTGGAGATACGGGATAGTATTGTAGCGGGACAGTCGACGTCATAAATTTATTGCCGTACCGTTTATAGAGGAATAGGAAGTGCCCTTATACGTGGGCACGCGCTTATTTTGTACTTTATGTACTTCACCTACCTACTTGAAGTTTCAATGTATGTAGTACATATATATAGCAAAGTACTACCTACCCTAATACTTCAGTATCTAAGAAAAAACTTGTATGTTTGATAACGTATAATTAATAGGTTTTTTTTATGAATAACGTTGCAAACGAATTCGCATTTAATAATGGGTTGGGGAAAAAGAAATCCATTATTTTCTCGGTAGGTGGCTTTAGTGATCGATATCTCGAAAAGCATCT
>DWKL01003183.1:0-11777 GCA_018249415.1 Phareas burnsi | reverse complement strand
CCCGGTCATTTGCGAGTCGGATTCGCGCACCGAGGTTCGGTAGAGACGTCTTAGTAATCGCTATAATTTTTTTTTATATGTATATATGTATGTATCTTAGTAATTTAATTCATATTTGTTCGATCTATTTTAACATTTAATTATTCTTCATACGTTATAATAGAAGCATTGAAATAATTGGAAACAAGGAAATCTTTGTTACAATGAACCGTATTTCGGTTGGAGAGGTGTGGCGGCCCTGTACACACACCACAGACGAAGCAAGTGTGATCGCAACTGTAGGTACGTTGTCCGATCACAAACAGGTATTGTCTTCTGTCCTGCAAAACCAACTATTCGTACACATCAACATTTACATTATATTATGGCTCACGAAACATTTCCCGCTCTGGACGGTTAACCTAATATTGCACCGAATTACAACCATTAAATGAAACACAGACCTTCGTTCATTTTACGTTATCCCACAGATTTAATGTGAAGGTGGTAGAACTATAGTTCGTCCGGGGAAGTACCGCCGCCACCCTCCTAATCCGCCGTGGAACAGTTTTTATATAAATGTCTCCGGAGTTGAATGACAAAGGGCCCTACCACTTTTGGATCACTTAAATGCATTACAACTAACAACAGATTTTGATAAGCGTTTGCTGCTTAATACTTCGGAGGATTACGCAATCGTTCCGGGACATTATCATTGGATAATAGTGCGTTCATATTCCGGTGATTTGCAAATTTTATAAACGGCACCGTCTTTTTATTTGAAGAGTACCGAGCGGGTAGGCTACCTGATGTTAAGTGATCCCTGCAGCCCATGAACCCACATCTAATCTCAAACAGGAATGACGCCCTATGGTCGTACGGAGATTCGTTACTACTCCTGAAGACTAAGGTGATCGCATCAGTTGTAACTACCCGACAAGCACGTCTCTCCAACCGAAACAAGAATTGCTTCACGGCGGATTGTGAGCGGCGGTAGCATTTCCCCGGTCGAACTATAATTCCATCATCTATCAAGATGTCCACATATCAAATGCAGCTGTCTGATTAACCTTAATCACCTATCCGCAATATTGGTGGATATAAATCATCACAGCCCAGATTATTACGTCACGCCTTCAAATCACAATAGCATATTGAGAGACAGTGATACTAAAGTGATAGCGTGTACAACGTTTGTTATTGGAACTTAATCAAAAAATACAATCATCTAAACTCATTCGTTCTTCACTCCATCCAATCTACCTCTCATGTTTCATACGAGCCACCCATACAGGCCATACATCTCGCAAAGTCCGCGCGATCGCCCAAAGGAATTGGGTTGATACACATTCATATCGGAACACATAATAACTCTGTTGTCGGGTATTGTGGCTTTTTATGGATCTCGTAGTAAATTATTACATTATATAATTTAATTGTTTACGTACCATATTTATAGGTCATAGATCTAGCCTTTCTGGTTCATTTGCAAAACCCATAATAACGCTGTAAAGCTGCGAGTTCTGGGTAAAAAGATTTAGTGAAGCAAAGACACTATTATGATGATTTCCATTTTAGTCCTCTGAAGCAGCAATAGAAGGTTTGACTCCAACCCCTTTTATGGCCCCCAATCAGCCACGGGTCTCATCCCACAACTGATGATTGGTGAAGATATGGGTTAGTTCCAATGCGGATTGGTGAAGATATTGGTTAGTGGCCAACCAATGTCGAATATTTTTAAACCGCCCACAAGGCCTCCGACAAGGTTTAACGACTGCTATCCAATGATAACAACAAAGAAAAGTTTTCAATAACAAATAGTCAACGAAAAATATTCTATTTTACAATTATAAACCATCAAATATAATTTAGAAGCGAATCTTAGAGAAATCCTGCTAGTAAACATAATAATCCTGATTGTACAGAAAAATAATACAAGTTATTTATCTCTGTGGAAACGACTGCGCGATCGCCCTGGGGCATTGCGGTGATACATGGCCATTAAACCAGAACACGTAACCAGGCAATTGTATTATATTCGTTCGTGAAAACTAAGTGCAAACATATAACACGAGTTGGGAAAATAAATATAGATTCGTGGACAGAGAGAGTAAACATAGAAGAGAAATAAAGATAAACGCAAAACAATTTATAACAAATAAAATGAGAAGTAAAGAGAAGTAAAGATAAACGCAAAACAATTTATTTGTTATAAAATGAGTTAGAATAAATTAATATCTTATAATCTGTCCCGCTACTGGACCTCCTCTTAGAATGACATGGGTTTTGCACATAGTCACGCGAGCCAAACGGAGATTGGTAGACTTGAAATAAATATACATACCTTCAGGAAATTTGTAGATTAACTTATTTAAAACCTTATTTCCAGCGATCTAAACTAAGACTTTTTTTTAATTCTCCACTGCTTTTGGGTGTGTTATAAATATAATATGTTCATGCAGCTATCATTATAACATTTTTTTTCGAGGACATCAGTCAGAGTAGAATCTTGAGACATATTTTATTATTTACAATTTGCCTTTTTTCAATATTTCTTGTGATTTCAGTATTTTAATTTGTTTACTTAATAATACTATAATATGTTAACGTGTTACGCATGTATACTGGTATACGCATCGACTTATTTAAAAGGTTCATAAGGGCCCTCACGAAATGTCTCAAGGGAGCCTAAGGAAGATCATTTCCCGTATTAATCTGATACCGAGCTAACATATTAATACTGACTCAACGGGAATATAACATGAAATATATCAGATTATATATTGAAATGATATTATTTACACTTTCCTAAATACAAAATACTCAATTTCACGATTTTATTACACTTTGATGTGAATTTGGCAGCTATGTAGAAAAATAACATTATATTTTATAATATTACGACACTGGAATGTATAATTATGAAATAACTTAGAATCAACAGCTAAAAGAGAATTAAACGAATAATGAAATCATACAAAACTAATTCACTTTTGATGCATTTTTCACATAATTAGGTAATCTAAATTATCTCACCACCTTCGTAGAACGTTTAAGATAAAACAAAATGTTTCTCAAGTAGTAAATTAAAAAAAAAACAATTGCATTTCATTTACAATGTTGTAAAGTAGCAAATGAATATATATTGCATCATCATCATCATCATCATCACCTTCATCACCCTTAATGTCCTTCTGCTGGGCACAGGGCACTCGGAATGAGAAGGATTAGGTCATAATCCACCGCTCTAACCAAGTGCGGTTTAGTAGACTTCACACACCTTCGAAAACTTTACAAAGAACTCTCAGACATGTAGGTTTCCTCGCGATGTTTTCCTTCACCGTTAAAACAAATGATAGTTCATTTCTAATGCACACAACATCGAACTTTATATATTACGTTTGCATACAGTAAATTGTATTTACAATACAAGTATTTTTTTATGACAAGTTTAATTTACTCGTGTGCCTCCAGTATGTAGCTTATATAAATACGCTTGCAATGGGCCGTCGATAGATAAAATTTTAGTCTTTACCAGCCGCATACTGGATGTTAAAACTTTTCATAATGTTTGATGTTTTGATGAAATGTTTGATTCTTTGAGACACACCTTATAATTCTGTATACACACACATCCTGCATCTTGTACAGATCGTAACCAATCAACAATGTAAGCAACGTCAGGCATGGTTGGGATTTCGACGGGTGACAGCTAATTTCATTTCGCGTTTCCGTGCTTCGGAGGATACGTTAAGCTCTCGGCTGATCGGTTTGAAAATATCCGACACAAGTTCTCCACCAATCCATATTTGTGCAGCGTGGTAGAGTATGCTGCAAACAATAGCGAGTTAAAATGACCCGCTTCTGCTTAGCGACATAAAAAGAATTGCAGTCATACGTAAAGGTGGTAGAACATTACGAACCTTAACTCGAGAGACCTATCACACCTAACATTCCTGTGACTGTAGTGTTAAACACTGCTGTGTTCTAGTTTGAAAGGTGTAATAAGAAAGAACTGCCGTCTTTAAGCTACATACACATTCAGACATACATAATGCCGCAACTACCAAAAGCGCTTTTCGATTTATGTCCGAAAAAGACAGTAATTTTCAAAAAATTGTACTATTTAATTACTTGACGTCATATGCAAGTTTAACGTACCAAAAATAGATCTAATAGAGCACTTTCAAATAGTTAAACTTTTAGTTCATATTTTATTGATTACGAAAAACTAAAAATGTCTAAATCGGCTAGATATTGAGTAAAGGTATTGTAGCTTAAGGACGGCATACAAGATATTCCAATTTAGTCCGCAAGTGTGCAACACATTGTGGTCGACCTCAGTTAGGACTTCAATTCTATTTGAGGTTGATAACTGTCAATGGGCAGCAGCGACCACTTATCAGGTTAACCGCATCCGCGTTTGATAGTTTTATAATATAACACACACTTTAGAGTATACGTAACACGTACGTGGACCTACATGTTAATGTGTTTGTGGTGTGAAATTTATATGGACACTAATGGCAGGAAAAACTTTCATCTGAATTTTCACTTGTATTTTTTGACGTTTTTCCAATACAATATGCCGCATTCCGCATACAATACAAATAGCGACGTTTCTACTGACATTTCCGGAGCCATCGCAATGAAATACTTCCGTTAGACCGCTTTTTCTACTAAATCTTTAACTAACTCTAGGATGAGTCCCGGTTGGTATCATTAAATTAAATAATAGTTGTTAAACCTTGTCGAAGGCCTTATGAGCAGTTTGAAAACATCCAACACGGATTTGCCACTAACGCTTATTTCCACCAATTGAAATTGGAGCAGCATTGTGGACTGTGGTTCAGGCCTTCTTCAGTAATGACAAGGCACCCGGTCCCGACAGTGAGATATAAAACGCTTGCAAGTATACTTAAGTTTAAAGCCAAGCCAAATAATGTATGTACCCGGCTAAATGACGCAACTGTTTGCGGGTTAACACGGCGTTGCTCGACGCCCTCACGCCAAAACTTTTTGCCCAAACCGCAAAGTGCCGGTTTTCTACAACTGCTGTGTTAAACACACGTGTTAACTTTACACAGGGCGTGAGATACTAAAACAAATGCTTCAACATTAAACTTAAATTACTACCTAGATATGTTAAATTATTTGTAGTAAATTTCATACATTTCGTTTTATTACAATTTAGTTGTGTTCATCATCTGTTTTAATGTTTGAAGAATAGCAAACGAGCGTGCAAGCCACCTGATGTTAAGTGGTTACTGCAACCCATGGACAACCATTACTAACCTCGAACAGTACTGAAGTCGTACGTAGATGCGTCATTACTCCTGAGGACTAAGATTATCGCCTCGATTGTTAGTGTACCCGACAATTACACCTTTCTAACCAAGATACAAGTATTACTTCACGGCTGATTGTGATGACGACAGTGCTCAATCCGCGAACGAATTATAGCTTTGCCAACTACAAAATATTTATCATCCACCCATCCATCCATCAGCCTTTTAAAGTCCACTTCTGAACATAGGCCTCCCCTAATCGGCGCCAATCCAACCGGTCCTGTGCTTTCTGAATCCAATGGTTACCCGCTGTCTTCTTCAAGTCATCAGTCCACCTTGTCGGCGGCGACCTGTGCTCCTTTTGCCTAGACGTGGTCGCCACTCGAGGTCCTTCCTTCCCCGATGTTATTAAGTTTCGGGGAATTGAACATTTATATTATCATATTATTATTGCGTTTTATATTATTATTACATTTCATTACATTCGGTAGGTGGTAGTTCTGAAGAAATACCACCCCTGTCCTCATAATCCACCATGAAGCAATTTGTGTTTCGGTTGGAGAGATGCTGTTGCCGGGCACACATATAGCGAGTTGACCATTTTAATCCTCAAGAGTAGTGACGGATCCACGTACGACCTCAGTTGGAATTTCAATTTTGTTTGAGGTTAGAT
Source organism: Phareas burnsi (assembly GCA_018249415.1). Classification (NCBI taxonomy): domain Eukaryota; kingdom Metazoa; phylum Arthropoda; class Insecta; order Lepidoptera; family Hesperiidae; genus Phareas; species Phareas burnsi. The sequence continues at coordinate 5,837 of DWKL01003183.1, read as the reverse complement.
GTAGGTGTCAATAAACTGAAGTGACCACTTAACATCAGGTGGCTTGTATGCTCGTTTGCTACTCTTCAAACATAAAAAAGATAAGATTTCAATTTAACATTAAATTTAAAAAATATTCTAATAAGCTTGTATATTTGCTATAGAATGTATCATTAAAGAATATACATACATTTATATGTAGTTTGAACTACATGTTCTGTCTAAACGTAGAATCATAACCGCACCATACATCATCCTTCCGCAATGGATTGGAAATTTTAGTCTTATTTACACATTCAAATCCCGTAAAGAAACTACATGGACAAAGATGTTTCAACAGTACCATCAAAAAAACTGTTAAACGAACTATTTTGAAGAAACAGTAATGTGATATGTGATAATTTTGTGATATGATCCATATGCATGGATGGATGTATCCATGGATGTACGTCCAAAAATGGATCCATTATTTGTGGTATGGATGTATATCCGTATCAAAAAGTATGGGTAATCAATTGTCTCGATGGTAAATGGCAATCGACTCAAACTTTTATGAAATTAGTATTTATAGGTTCGCCGTATAACTTATGATTTCGTTGATTTCCAATAATTCGTTTAGCAGTTCTTTTGATGGTAGTACTGATATATTTGATGGACGAGTTGCCTTTATGTTTGTAGATAGAAACGAGGCTTTCTTAAAGATCAAATCGCCAAGGACCCCTTTGATTAAACGGCCTGATTACATTTTAATTCAGCTTTCGATGTAGTCATTTGTATACACTATTATTGTCTGATGACGTTTGAACATAGTAAATGTAATTGTACCAGTATCGAATAGTTGACAAACAAACCTAGATGGCTTACGATCCCAAGTGCTCCCAATTCAGTGACACACGAAGGTAACGATGGGCTCAAGAATTTAATAACGAAAATGAATGTCGCGTCGTCTTTGTTGCCAAGACGATGCAATAAATTACACGGGTATTATTAAGTTGATTAAATTGCCGAATCCACAGGCCAACGTAAATGTACTAATTTTGTCCTACAGCGTAATTTATCAATTTGATACGGGTCGGACGCTTCTGAGAGGTGTAGAACGCCTTACCGCTCGTGTTTAGTTAAAATCATACTTTGACAGTTTTGAATATAACAACGACAATCTCTTAATTGTACAGTGATTGTTTAATAAATGAGATTTATTATTAAATTGATGGTGTGAATAACTTTAAGCTAAATACTATAAAGTGATATAAGCGCCATTGTAGGCTGAACATGTACCTATTCTTTGAAAAGATTGTTTACAAAATTTATCAGGATATTTTACTTTATCGTCCAAATAGTACTTATTTATTGTTTAATTTGAAGGTTATGGTAAGGTCTTTACCTTTGACTGAGGTGGTGCCGCCGCAATTCCCATAATCCGCCGTGAAGCAATACTTCAACCGAAACCGATTGAAGAGGTGTGGTTTTCAGGAACACAGGCGACACTACCATTTTAATGCTGAAGAATAGTAACACACCCACTATTTGTTATAAGTCGGTATCCATTGGCTGCAGTGACAACTTCACACCAAGTGGCCAGAATACCTGTTTGCTACTCTGCTAACATATTATTTTTTTATTTTAGAAAAGACCTGATATCAAGTGGTCACTGCAACCCGTGGACACCCACATTTAATTTCAAATAGGGCTGAAGCCATATCAGAGGTCGTAGGTAAACACGTCACTCCTCGTGGGTACCAAGTAAATGGTATCGCTTGTATGTGTGCCCGAAAACCACACTTCTCCAAGCGAAACAAGTATTTCTTCACGGTGGAATTTGAGGGCGACGATAATATCTCCCCGGTCGAACTACAGTTCTACCACGTATAAATTATTAATAATAGTGATTTCGTGATGTGCAGGTCGTGCGATAGAACGAGTGTGCGCCGGCAGCGACGGGGCTGGAATGGTGTCGGCCGCGCGCACGCTGCTGGCCTCAGTCACCCGCGTGCTGCTGCTGGCTGACATGGTAGTCGTACGGCAATTGTTACTCGCTAAGGATAAGGTAAAACTATCACTCAACCATCCCACCCACCCACAGCGAAAGACATTCCCAAATCATTGACAACGGGTGACTGTAAGCAAGCGTTTCAACACCCTCGGCAACTTTGCGATCGGTGCGATCGATAAACTCATTTTTTTCTTAGATCTTTTGACTATGCCTTAGCTGAACTTGACGACTCCTTAGCTGTAGATGATTTTTTTTTTCCACCTAAATCGCATCCGATTATTTCTCATTTTTAAGCTTCCACGGACTAGGCGAAAGTTCTCTTCCTTTTATCATTCAGTATCTTGCATTAGCTTTATGCATTTTCTCCACTTGTTAGCTAAACACTTTTAGTAGAATTCCTATTGTATACCGTACAAAGTTTACGTACTAAAGGCGACGAAACTTCGATATTGACGTACTTACACTAAAGTAATTGTTGAGTTATCGTGAATTGTGTGCATGCGGGCAGGTGGCGCGTTCACTGGATCGCTTGGAGTCAGTGTCCAACTTCGCAGAATTCGTGCGTGCCTTCACGGAGTTCGGAGGAGGAATGGTGGAGTTGGCGAGGCTTACGGCGGAAAGACGAGCGGATTTACGTGACGAGAGGCGGAGAGCGCAAGTTGCGGCTGCGAGGAATGTCCTAGAACGATCTACGCTTATGTTACTCACTTCGTCCAAGGTATGCGTCGCTTCAATATTTTTTGTATAAGTAATCGTCATCGATCCATTAATGTCCTACTGCTGGGTACAGGTCTCTCAGAATGAAAAGGGTTAGGCCATAGTCTTCACACACCTTCGAGAACTTTGCAAAGAACTCTCAGATATGTAGGTTTCCTCACGATGTTTTCCTTCACCGTTAAAGCGAGTGATAATTAATTTCTAATACGCACATAACTTCGAAAAATTAGAAGTGCATGGGGGGTTCGAACCTCGGCCACTCAGCTTGAGAGGCCGGAATCTTAACCACTAGGCTATCACTGCTTTACATATATAAGTAATATTAGTAGCAAACGAGCTAAGTCTACTTATGTGAACACTTAACATGGTAACTTAAGCCCTAGATTTTATGTAACTAATTGTAGAAAATGACTTCTTCCAGAAACTGTCAATAAGTACACAGACGCCTAACTGTCCGAGCAGACTATATTAAAACATCTTTTGTAATAATTATCTTTCCACAGTCTACTAACAAAAAAACATCAATTCGAACACTATTTCTATGATGCAAAATATTGTATATATGTGGAGAGTTTTGTATCTCCATCGTATTTGCTTTTTATTACCCTTATAATAAATAATTGATGCTACTAAAATTATCTCCAGAAAGGAATCCTCGTCACGTAAAATCAATAAATCCCTATCTGTAAAGTTTCAACTTCCTTTCAATATTGGACGTATTGATCTTAAGGAGTTAGGAACGGATAACTATAAATTTTCGGTACTAGTGACCGGCGAGTCTCATGGCTCGCGTAAATTAGGCCCGTGGCTCGGTGGCCTTCTCCCATCAATTATGTAGGTACCGCGCCAATTCGGAGCACAGTGCTTTGTTTGTGACAACGAACTTTATGGCCGGCCATTTCTCTTTAGATTTTATAGTCAAAATTCAGCTTGATTCAATCACGATATCGTAGTGGAACATGTAACAGTAAAATAACATTGATCGCGGCTGGGTAAGTTTATCGTTCTTATGATTAGAATCTGGTTAGAATTTACGAGTATATACCTTAAGTATATATAGTTAGGCGGCCGCAATACGACCAAACATATTTTACGTTTAAGTGCACAGATCAAGTCCTAAAATGCAAAGCATTATTTCGTTCTTTAAACAAATAGAAATTTTAAATAACTCGACATTCTGCAACTACCAACGAAGTGTTTCGACAATTTAGCCTGAGTGCTTTGCTTGGTTTTGTCGTAAAGTAAGCAAAAAGCTCAACATGGGCGCCGTAATCTAGTTAATGGGGCAGATTTGCCTATTATGCATTTAAAGTACTTTCTCGCCTTGTTTAATTTATTTATTCGTTTATTAACAAACTATGTTGTATGTATATAAGATTATTATATCACGAAAAAGTGGTGACTCATTTTAGATAAAATGTTCTTATAAAAATACTATTCTGAGATCCAATTATGGCACCTTAATCATAGGCGAATATAACTTACAAATTCACATTATCTATTTAATACCTGTCATGGAAATCAACTCCTAAACATTAAACAGTTTTAATGCACAATCTTGTAGTTTAAAAACTGACTTCATCGGGTTACTTCACAATAACAATAACAGTTGTAAGAGAAATGATAAGTAACTTAAGAACTCATTAAAGGTTTTTATTCGCAAATTTATTACTATACAAAGAAGTGAAATGTGCTAAACTTTATTAGGACTATATTTTACTTTTTTAAGTTAACTCAAATGAGTAATGAAAGATTCAATTGCTCAAGATACGTGATTTGCAACTATGCAACCTTATCAATGTCCGCAATGTGTTGAAGTCTCCATCCGCTCGCAAAACAATCGTACTTTATGTCAACGAAATACGATTGTAAATTGTAGTGGCGCCATCTATCACGACAGTAGCTTCAATCTATTAACTCTGAGTTGTGTGATATGCTCATGTCACAGACGAATTAAGACTGATACTTTATAACGTTGGCTAAACATTCAGAAATTAAACTATTGATATATAATACATACTTTAAATAGTCTTAGATGAATCTTACCGACCATAAACTATTTTTTTTTATTTCGTTTCTTTATTTAAAAAGATTCAATTATATCATTTTTAAAACACTATAATTAATTCATACGAAATGTAATATGTACAGAATTAATCTTGAACTCATGAATAATTCATATTTCTTATTTTTATATGATACACTTACTTAAAAATGTTAATGACTATAAATTTGGATTTTCTTTGAAAAGTGAAAGTGAAAAGTGAAGAAAAGTGCTTGAAAACGTTGGTATTAATTTAAAATGACAGTGGATCGAGTACGATAGTGCGATGATGGTGGACAGTCACAACTATCAAGTCACCGTTAATGCCTAACTGTAAAATATAAAACCCGTCGAGTAATTCTAGAAAGTTTTCATAAAAAACATTTTCTTTGTGATAAAATCCATATGGAACTGTGGTTTCAGATTTATTATTTCCATATCCGAGTCATGTGCATATTATTTGAAATTGGAATTTATTTTATTTGAGATTTATATAATATCATATTCTAGGATGATATACAAGTTTTTCCATGCATAACATCAGGCGGTTAACCCAAGTATCACTTCAGTTTGGCATAGATTTTTTAAGCAAAAATCTTTACCCAAACCTAATATTATCATATGTCACGATATATTTTAGTGCATATCTTTTCCAGCGGTCGTATATAAATGTATCCTCGTTAAGTTAACATATTTTGCAAGAATTCCACAAGACGTCTCATTTTTCAAACGGAACCCTAGCGCTATTTGAGTCGAGATCACTTCCGCCATATTTCCTCGACATGCAACGTCGTTCAGAGTAAAAATTTACCTTTGAACATTGAGCTATTATACTCCTTTGGATCATATTAAAATATTATTCAAAATTTGCGGATTTTTTTACTTGTTTCATCGAACAAGCGATGTATTGATAAGAACGTCATAAAACCAATATAAGAAACAACGAGCTTTTTTTTTAATATCTTTTAAAACTCTTTGTGATTTCCTCAAGAGAGAATGCAGATACAAATATCTCAGGAAATAAGTTAAGGCCGAAGATATTAATATATATTAATAAATATATATTTTCCATAAACTATACTAACTGTATCTATTTGATAAGTG
>DWKL01003182.1:0-11777 GCA_018249415.1 Phareas burnsi | reverse complement strand
GCGAGGCGACCATCATAGTCCTCAGGAGTAGTGACGCATCCATATACAACTTCAAACGGAACTTCGGTTTTGTTTGAAGTGGGATGTGGGTGTCCAAGGGCTGTGGTGACCACTTAACATCAGGTGGCCTGCATGCTCGTTTGCTAATTTACAAAAAAAAAAAATGTTTTTTCAATTTTTCAGGAGAAATGTTTATAAGTTTGTTATTGTAAATATCGCTCGTATTTTTAGTCATATCAATTCATATCTCTATTTAAAACTACTCTGAGATATTTTTCTGTAGATGAATCTTCTACGACGGGAACTAAAGGTATCAACACTCAACATGCCAATTTAAACATTTTTTGTACTTACGTCATTGTTCTTTTAGATGAGCGAGGCTTTCTTGTATTACGTTCAATTATTAGATATTATAATTGGTATCGGTATTACGAAATTATTACATTTCTTATGGGCATTGTACCTTTCATAGAGAATGTAAAATGTCCACAATACGTGTAATAATGTCACACAATACGTTCTACTCAAAACTGGGAACTTTTGGTCCGCAATCTTGCTGCACTGCTCGAAATATGAAAATCGACGATTTTGCCTCTATCCCTACCTCTGTAGTTGGAACAAAACACACATTTCAAAAAACCTTATAATCGGATAGTTAGTTTCGGAGTTCATCCAGGACAAACATCGTGACACGTGAATTATATATAATATATTAAACCCAGATTTAATTTTTACGATTACAATGTTGCAAATATTTATTGTACAGTAAAATTTTCGTATTCATCCTTTGTTCTTTTGCTTTTTGGAGGTGCTTTCATTGCGTACACTTCATTCATTATCAAACCATTACTGTCCCACTTCCGGGTACGGGTCTCTTCTACGACTGAAAACGGTTAGGCCATAGTCTACCACGCTAGCCAAGAGCGGATTGGTAGACTTCACATACCTTCGAGAACTTCACAACACTCAGATCTGTAGATTTTACCGTTATGCTGTAACGTAATAATAAAATTTTAATACGCACGTATACTTCGAAAAATCAGAGCGTGCGGGATTCGAGCGCCGGATACCCAGCGTGAGAGGCCGGAATCTTAACCACTAGGTTATCAATACTTGCATATTTAAATACGAAAACTTTTAAAACATCATAGTAACATTCGTTAAACTTTAATACTTTAACACATTGACTGCGGCAAATACATCTGTCGCAATTTACTGTGCGCCACCCATGCGGCTTGCACACATACAGTGCGTGCCGCCGTACTGAAACACGCCTGTAGCGTTACGCGCCGCACGGGTGGATCGTTTCGAATATCAGCGCCGCAGTCAATGTATTAAAAAAAAATGTAAAATATTAATACCTAATACTCTTAATATCACAATCCTAATCTCCATTCCCGCCAATCGTAACCGATAATCACCCCCCCCCAGTGTTATTGTCGTTAAGATTTTCAAGCTTTAGGCCAAAGCCCTTTGATGGTGTAACTTTGTCTCGAGTGCGAACCTGGGAGAGATGGGACGTGCTCAAGTAAAGGCATCAGTGAAGAATAACATAAGCATTGTCATGTTACGCTAAAATATATCTGTAAAGATATGACTAGGTCTTCTTTTTTATATTTGAAAAGGAGCAGACAGGAGGAGTATGCAGGCCACTTGATGTTAAGTGGTCACTGCAGCCCATGGACACCCACATCCAACCTTAAACCGGACTGGAGTTCTATCTGTGTACGTATATCACTACTGTTGAGGACTATGATGGTCGCCTGCTGCAAATGTACCTGGCGTCCGCACCTCCACGCCCGAAACACAGAATCTGCTTCACGGCGAATTATGAGGGCGGCGGTGGTACTTCCCCGAAGGAACTATAGCTCTTCCACTTATATTTACGAGGATAGTATTAAAGGATTAATAACCAACCCGCGTCAAATGTTTTCAAATCGTACACAAGGCCTCCGACAAGGTTTAACAACTGCTGTTCAAGAATAATAACCTGGTCTAATGGCTTAACAAGCGTTCCGATGCACGGAAGCGTTCATTAAATTTAGCCACTAGCGATTACCCATCCAATTCCCGACTGCACCCGACGTTGTTTAACTTTGTAGATCGGTTACGACCTGCACAAGCCGCGGGGTTATGCAAACTTCAGTAATTTTTTTTTCGAAATGTGTAGTTGCTTTTGGCCCTAGCGGCTTTGACACCTTCACCGAGTTTTGGTGGCGACCCGGGAGGGACTCAGCCGAGACAGAAGACTATGATCGTGAAGCGATGAACTATTTGGGTCCGTGGCCGGAGCCACGACCCGAATCCATCCGTTTCTTCATAACTCTTCAACCATGTTGATTATTCATTAATATTTTCGTCAAACTAGCTTGAAAGGAAAAAGAGATAAAAAGAAAATAAAGAGAAAAATAGTGAGTAGGTGAGGGAATGAGAGAGAGAGTGAGAGAGAGAGAGAGAGGAAGAGAAATAAATTACCGTCTGTTAGCAATATTTTTTCTTTGTACAGAAATTGTTTCAAAGTTACCTGCCGCGTGTGTTATAGATCGTATATTAATAAAATTTCCTGATATGTAACTCAAAGCGAAAGGTAACTAGAAAGTGAATTTGATGGACGCCACGATATAAAATGCTCATCAACGTTAAACTCGACGTGGACGTTGATACACGCCGGTCGTTAAAAGAGACAACGCTGATTACTTCCGCGGCGTGGTTAATCTATTTCTTGAACACCTTAAATACTATTGGTTTTGATGTGAAAGTTAAAATCTGTTTACTGTATTAATAGGAGTTTCCTTTAACACGTTGACTGCGGCGGCTAATATTCGAAACCATTCATCCGTGCGGCGCGCAACACAACAGGCGTGTTACAGTACGGCGGCACACGCCGTATGCGTGCGAGCCGCATGGGTGGCGCGGACAGTAAAACACGACAGATGCGTTTGCCGCAGTCAATGTTTTAAAACCGAAACACGCATTTCATGAATAAACTATAATAAACATATAAAATTCCAGAATTTCACAATAATTGTATACGATAGTCCGCAGTCTTTGCATTTGTGTTGTTTAACTTTCAGAATATAATTAACGCCAACTCATTCAATTAAATTTACTTATTAAAAATAAATTTTAATCGGACTAGGAATTTTCGCAATGCAGTACTAATAAGAAATGTAGATGGTAGAACTATAGTTCGTCCGAGGAGGCACCACCGCCGCCACCATTATAATCCGCCGTGGCAATTCCTGTGTTTCGATTTGAGAGGCGCGGTACACTTACTTAGCAGTGACCATCTTAGTCCTCAGTAGTAGTGACCTATAGATGTCCCACATGCCACAACATGGCCAAGAGATCCACTGAGAAACAACTATCAAACGCCGACTCTTATTTAACCATAAGCTTAAGTAAGTAACGCACATTACCCGGCTATAAAATATTTTTTTGCACTGAAGAATTCTAGCGTCAAGTTATGACTTTATCAAGTACAGAGCAACGAGTAATTACTTCTTATAAATACGAGCGTAAGTCCTCCTTTGTTCCTGAACATTTATGTATAGTAAAAAAAAAATCATTCCAAAATAATCTTCAGAAATACTTGCGTCCTTTGTAACTGTACTTTATCAGAAGGGTTTAATATTTAGGGTAATTATATAAAATTGAGTTTAAATCGCTGGTCGAATTAATGCTATGACGTATAATGATATGAACATGAATAGACATACAATAGATACGTAGAAACCTTTAACAACATTCAGCACGTTAAATGCAGAAGAAAACATAGTGTAGGACTCGATAATTTTCGTTTCATAACGCAAAAGCGGCGCCTACTTTGTGTTCATTACTAAGGCACCGCAAAGTGAACATTATGCTCCTTGCGATGCAAGTATTTCCAAGACAAAGGCGAGTGAAACCCGGCATACCGTAGCACGGGCGAAGCAGGACTGTGTAACAATGGAGATGATTTTAGAAATACAAATAGGGAAAATCAGTTTACACATTTATATATTACTAACCAAAAGCAATGATAGCCTAGAGGTTAAAATTCCGGCCCCTATTGTTATGTATTTTTATTAAACAATGTATAAATTAGATTTTGTGAAGTAAAAGGAATAAGTAATAAAATTATACGATATATAAAAGCAACAATGAGGGCGATTAAGACGTATTCGGAAGACTCTCAAGCGTATAGCTGAATCAATTTCCAAATTTCATAGACAACAAAAGACACCTCCTTTATGAACAAAGCGACCTTTGTTTATTGTTTATTATCATTATTCATACCGATTCTGAATGAAAGCTCAGCAGACCGTGACGTAAATACAGTTACTCGTAGAACGGACAAAAACAAAACTTGAACCAGAAGCAAGTCACCTCATAAAAACGGAGACAGGGTCGGCTATTAAAAGCGCCCTCATAACCTGGGTGCATTCGAAACAATAAGTGCGCGTATTAATAGCATCCATTGAAGCGGAGATAACAGAAAAAACCAAACATCCTGCGGCAATCGCGATCGTTCGTATGCGGAAAAACCGTAGAACTTATATCAAATAGAAATGTCTTCTACAATTTTTCACCGCAGTTTTGTTTCACATAAGAATTATCGCGAAAATCAATAAAAATATTACACATAACAATAACAAATAAGTATTTTTTGAAAATGTATCGAATAAGATCGAAGGAATCTATTTAGAAAAATCGAATATATCAATTTGCCCGAACATAAATCTTTGTTTCGACCTTTTTGACTTCAAGTTACTAAGATCGAATAAAATCGAAGCGATCCATTTAGAAAAATCGAATATATCAATTTTCCAAAACATCGATATTTGCTTCGATCTTTTGACTTCACATAACTATATTTTATAGCGTAGAAGTACTTCTAGACAGTGATGCTCAGGACCATTTGTACTCAAATCCAAATAGGATGAAGTCCTACCTCAGATCAGCTACACAGGCGTGTACCCTCGCGGACTAAGATGGAATGCCTTATATTCAAGTTTTTGCCCTACCACATCCTTAAAATGATAACACAGACGCGTTTAGTACTGCTTTTACACAGATAAATATAAACACCGAAGGGTCCTACCATCTTTATAAATCACATCTCACATGATGTGATAGTGTCGTGAAGAGCTTACTACAGAAATTATCCTATGAAGTGTCTTTTTTAGAAACAAAATTCTTTAACCCTAAACGATAAGCGGTAGAACTATAGTTCGTCCGGGAAAGTACCACCTCCGCCCCTGTCCGTGACGTCCGTCCGTTCCCGAATCGGCTGTGAAGCAGTTTTTGTGTTTCGGTTGGAAAGGTGCATTTGCCGGGTACACTTACAGCGAGGTGACCATGTCAGTCCTCAGGAGCAGTAACTCATCTATGTGTACCCTCGGACAGAACTTCAATTTTGTTTAAGATTAGTGTGTATCCATGGACTGCAGCGACAACTTAACATCAGATGGCCTACATGTTCATTTGCTACTCTTCAAACATAAAATAATTAGTATGCTCAGATCCATTTCTACTTGTTGTTCGATCTGTGGCTATACGACTGACTACACGAAGAGTAGTGAGTACATAGTGGTGCAAAGCACTACGGGTAGGTACACTCAAAATAACCAGGCGCCGCGCCGCATGCATGCCGTCTGTACGGACATGGTGATGAGAGGCGCGGGGTGAATATAAATAAGCATTATCGCAGCTATATATCGCCTATATTAACCAACTACTTTATTTCAGCTATATTATAGGACGGCTATTCTACGATACATAGTCCAGTAGCAGGGGCTTACACGCTACTTACGGCCCAATTGTGTTGGGCCCTTCATTGTCTCGTTAAAAAATTAAACCATAACCCATCACGCTGACCAAGTGCGGATTGGTACACTTAGCAAACATATAGGTATCCTTTACCGTTAAAAAAGTAATTGTTAATGAGTGAGTGTTTCGCATTCATAATCTTTCTGTATATTTACTTTTAAACAACAACGTACAACTATAAAAATAAACTGTTTTTTTTGTGAGAACAGTAGCAAACGTACAGGTCACCTGATGTCAGGCCACTCACATTTAACATAAAACAGGACTGAAGGTCTATTTAATGGTGGTCGCCTCGCTAGAAGTGTATCCAGCAACTTCACCTCTTAAACTGAAACGCAAGAATCGCTTCACGTCCTTCCCCGACGAACTACAGTTCTACCACCTATAAATTAACAAACACATCAAAGTAACGTTCCGCTCTCACTTGACACCGTAAACGCAACAAGAATTGCGCAGTCGCTGCACGGGGCCCACTTCCTTCCCGTCTTCGGGGAATCAAAGCACCGACCGGGCGGTGCGCGCGGCTCGCGCGAGAAATCGCTTGTTTACCTCCAGAGACCGCCCGCCGGCACGAGCGGCCACCCTGAATTACTTAGCGTCAAAACGCTTTCTTATGTCGATCCTAATACGGTAACCGCTTTGTGCACTGATGGAAAGTAACAGCATCATTGTGTGTACCTTGGCTATACTTCATACAACTCATGCACTTGGCGTTCATGCTGAATCAATTAATATATCATAACAATTGCATCGAGGAGAAAACATTTCTATGCGTTTTTTTATGTTTGTAAAGATGCAAACAAGCGTGCAGGCCACCTGATGTTAAGTGGTCACCGCATCCCATGGACACCCACATCCAACCTCAAACAAAACTGAAGTTCCGTTTGAGGTTGTATATGGATGCGTCACTACTCCTGAGGACTATGATGGTCTCCTCGATATATATGCGTTTACAGAACACGTAGTCAAACTGTTGACCATTATTTATAATTACTTTGTTATTATCGCAGTTATCATGTGTTATGTTAGCAATAAACAGAACGTCTGTTGGATAACTATCAGCTGTTTCATACAAAGAGGGAGTGAGGCACAGAAAGCGAACGGAGGGATTTTGCAATGGGTCTGTCTGACTCATGAACGTTTATTAAGACAAAGCTATGTTACTTATTATAATTTTAAAAATTAAGTGGGTACCCCGATTGTAGGGGGGGGGGGGGTAGGTAAACAGTGAGACGAGGGATGGGGCCTATAAAATAATTATTGTATTGCATCGTCCAAAAATTACAGGTCCTCCCCAACAAGCTGGATTGTTGAGTTGAAGACAACTTTAGTATCCAAAGGCTCAGGACCGGTTGGAGTAGCGCCGATTAGGGGAGGCCTATGTCCAGCATTTGACTTGAAAAGGCTGACGGATAAATGGATGGATAATATTGTTATCTACCACAGCCTTTATTGACGGTTAACAAATAAACATTACAAACTAGACAAGAGTAAATATCAGATATTCAAGTTACAAAAAGGTCAAGTTTGTTGAAATGATGACAATTATGAAGATTATCAAACGATTTTACTATAAAGATAATTCAGCTATAAGTGATTACAGCAATGTTGGGTTGATTGCCTGTAACACAGTAGAAATTAGAAGTTTGTTGAACCTACGTGCCGTGTAGACATCATCCCGTCTTTAAAAGTAACGCGGACGAAGTCGCTGGTATAGCTAGTAATTATATTATCCATAAAGTGGCCATACGTCCCGTCTTCAATGGGACTGTAAATTTTTTCGGAACTTCGACCCGGCGTCTCGGACGAATTCTTCGGGACGTAGAATTGTCCCGTTTATAGCAAAAGTTCAAAATATCTCAAATCTCGGAAACAAATTTAAGGTTCTTTCAAAAAATTTTTATTCGAAATTCTCATCAGCTGTCCAAATCCAGCAAATAAAGAAATTTGAATTTGAAAGGAAAACATTGAATTTGAAAGGAAAGCTATGAGTGCAATAAAAAAATTCCCATCCTGGGCATTATATGATCATATTATAGACAGAGACAGAATACAATTATTTTTTAATAAATATTTTGAACACTTATGTGTTAACTACTAACACTTATGTGAAAAAAAACACATTTTAAGATGTGTTTTTTATTATTGTGAATATGTAATTGTTGTCCTTACTTTGCCAATGTCCAGTTTTCAGTAGAAATAAAAATGGTCACTATAATTATATATACAATAATGTATGTAAAATTATACGTGTTAAAGGGCACTTTTTTTTAACAGATCGTATCAAACTTTTTTATTTTACAGAGAAAGATGATGATACCCGAAACACCTTAGAAGCTATGGTAGTTTGTAGACGTTCAAAATATTTTTTTAAAGAATATTTTTGTGTATTTTTGCAACCTTTTTGTGTTGAATTTTATTTTGAATAAAAATATTTAAATTTCTATTATTGATATCGACATCCAATAATATTAATGTGTAATCATAATAATTAATATAAACACATATTTAGTTTGATTGGCGATACGCATCAGCTGTCCGAGACAAAGGCGGAATAAGCCACCGTTAGCGTGGAGATATTCCGCAATGGGACTGACTCACCCGTGATTGTTGAAGCGAAACCGGTAGATATGCATCTGAATGGGTAAAGAGATTGTCACATTAATGCAGAGATAACGCCGGCCGTCAACATAATGTCTGTCCTTTTCTTAGACATTCAATCATAACATTATGTATTTCTGCACAAAGATACTGAAATTACCTTGACATTCACAATGACGATTGCTATGCAAATTAATTACAAGGGTGGTAGGACATATCTGCCTTACAACAGCAGTGTTAAACGCTGTTGTACCATCAAGGGAGGATGTGCTAAGGGAGAGATACGTACACGAGACGTTCCAACTCAGTCCTCAAAGATATAAGGGAGAGATGTGTACACGAGGCATGCCAACTCAGTCCTCAAAGATATAAGGGAGAGATGTGTACACGGGGCGTTCCAAACCAGTCCTCAAAGATATAAGGGAGAGGTACGTATACGAGGCATCCCAACTCAGTCCTCAAAGATATAAGGGAGAGATACGTACACGAGGCATTCCAACTCAGTCCTCAAAGATAGCAGCGCATCTGTGGCCGACCTCATAATTTCAATTCGCAATCAACCCTAAATAGGTTAAGACATCCGCAATCATCCAAATGGGTCGATTGCGGATGTCCATGGGCGGCAGTGGTCACTTATCATCTGGTGGATTAGATGCTCGTTTGCTACATTTATGCTAACTAAAAAAAAACAAAAGCTTAAATAACTCTTCCTAGATTTGTATGCTTCCTAGATTTGCAGAAAACTGGGTATTAGCAAGGCACGCGTATATACATACATATACACATAAAGACACAATGCTTACATATAGCATTGTAAATAAAATCAAACCTCAGGAAATTTACAAATTACTTAAACCTCAGGAAAAGATAACAATAAAAATACAATTATGTAAAACGGCCTCGACCTTCAGGGTTTAAAGTTCTATTCTTCCGCTATGCCATCATCCTCTTCCTGGATGACCCTTTCGCAACACTTTTGATTTTTATTTTTAGTCCCACATGTTCCATTAAACTACTAGGATTAAAAACCTCTTCATGTAGTTTCAAATCGTAACTGATCAACGAACCTGACGCGATTGGGCGACTTAGTAACCTTGATTTTACAAATGGCCATAACATTTTCTCTCGCTTACGAACAGCTCGACACGAAGCAAATATAAAATCAAAAAGAATATAACCCAAAGAACGTGACATTTTAATCCGAAATACCATGCCACGAGTACCAGTTGATCTATTAATAATAAAGTGGTCTATAAGTATCGAAGCTCGTGTCCAAACGTCCGTCACTCCTGACCAAACAATCGATGGAATTAGAATCGGTGAATCGACACTGGCGCCGCTTGTTCGTTCAAAGAACAAAGTACCAAGTTATCGTTATTTATTCGATAAGTGTTGACTCAGATGCTTGCGTGTTGCGTCATGAAACGCGATTGGCATGGAAATTAAATTGGCGGACAAATTGGTCATATAGTGGCTTGTTAAATTGTCTATTACCTACAATAGATATATTTCTATGTATGAAGAGTAGCCAACGAGCGTGCAGACCACCTGATGTCAAGCGGTCACTGCCGCCTATGGATACCCACATCTAATTTCGAACAGGCTTGGGGCCCTATCCAAATCGTATGTAGATGCGTTACTACTCCTGAGGAACAAGATAGTCACCTCGCATGTAAATGCACCCGTCAACCACATTTCTCCAACGGCAACACAAGAATTGCTTCACGGCGGATTGTAAGAACGGCGGTGGTATCTCCCCTATCGAACCAGTTCTACCACCTTTCTAATAATATCTAATAACTTTGTGATTGCAAGCCTTTTTGTGTCCCACTGCTGGGTACAGGTCTGTCTTCACAACCTGCCTGGAGCATATGCCACTACGGTGATCCAATGCGGATAGGTAGAGGATAATAATATACAGTTTTGGAAAAATAGATTTCTGTCGAAGATATATTCAAGCTAAAAGAATAAAGAGCGTTTAACACAAAAAAGATTAAGGATCTTCTAGGCAAGGCACAGTAATCCGGTTGCTTACCTTCTTATTTTTTATATTCTGGCTAATAATAGACATAATTAACAAGAATACTATGTTATAATAAATACGGACGCTCCGTGTAGTTATAGGGGCATAAGGGTCAACACACGAGATCGGAAGCAAATATCAAAAGCGAAAACATTGATATCTGTTTACAAACCAAAACCACGCGCTGTCCTATTACGTCACCACAAATAGAGTATGATAACTAACGTGCAACATCGATCACGCTCAAAAGGCAACCTAGGGCGATCTATTTCAATAAACGCTTAACTTTGACACGGTACCAGCATTCCGCGGGGACTGACTTCGCAGAACCATGTCGCATTAGCCGGCCGACCTAACGCAACCACATCCTGCTTACGACCAATCAGTTCTAGAGCGAAGCATTGGGCCGCAATGGTTTTCTTATTAGAGGAACACAGCCACATTTGTAGAATTTATGTTTTTAATGAAACGTAAATAATTTTTATTCGTGAACAACAATCGGACGATACGAATTTTATCAATACATAAAACCGACTCGGTTATGTGTGCTGGTATAAAGTACGTTGCATGCTTTGTAGAATTTAACATAACATATATTATGTATGTGTATTTATATATGTATGTGTTGTATGTCACATAGAGAATAAGGGATTCCACAAAAACAGGTTTTGGACCCTAGGAGAGATCCTAAATCGTGTAAAAATTGTAATTTTATACTAATAAAACATTTTACACTTAAAGCGAGGCGACTATCTTCGTCCTCGGGAGTAGTAATGCATCTTCATATGACCGCAGATAAGACTTCAGTCCAGTTTGAGGTTAGATTTGTTTTGTTAGCAGTGACCACTTAACACCAGGTGGCGCGCAAGCTTGTCGGCTTCTTTTCGGAAAAAAAAAACATTTTTCATATAAATAACAAACGAGCTTGCAGTCAACCTTGTGGTATGTGGTCACTGCCACCAATGAACATCTGTAATCAAGTCCAAATAAAATTAAAAATCTACCTGAGGTCAGCAACAGATGGGTAGCTACCCCTGAGGACTAAGTAGGAAAGTCATATAAGTGTCGCTCCCTTATCGCACTCTTGGAATCAGATCACAGCAGCGCTCAACACTGCAGTTATATGGCAGGGATAGATATGGCGGTGGTGCCTTCAGAGTGGAACTACAACCGGTTCTACCACCTTTAAAACCACCGAATCGCGGAACTGCTGCGGGACTGAGTATCAATCGTTATATTTATGAGACCCTATTCATATATTGAAAATTTTGAATTTCAATAACTATATGTGACAATATATTCTTCCACAATCAAAGAGGAAACCTGACAGTTATGTGATCGA